>JADRCD010079346.1:0-14241 GCA_019843815.1 Montemys delectorum | reverse complement strand
ACTTGTAAGATGATGTTTTTCCTAGCTCACCAGTGAGAGCCCACAGATACCGGGATCAGACTTAAACTTACAGAGAGAATGTGATTGGAGAAGAACTTAGATTGCTCTACCAGCATCAGGGGAATGACACATCTTCCCTGATGGAGGACTGTGCCTGTTCTCCTACACAAAGCCTACACCGCTGGTGAGTGATATTCCCAGTAGTCCACTGGTACCCAGAGAACATGTCTACCATGGGTATGTTTGGGGTCCAGTCAGATTCAAACCTCCAAAGATTGTTTTTCATTTCAGCAAAATTTTATGGAGATTGTCGGGACCCCTGGAATCTGATAACCACAGAATCAGGGAAAGATATAAGGAAACGTTATGGTCATTGGTCTTGAGGGCTTAGAGGACTGGCACTGGCATCTGCTTCATTAGAAGTTCTGATGATTGGGAAAAGTGATCCAGAAGTGAATTGTTTGGTAATTTTAAGTCCATGTTGATATTTACCTTCTATTTGGTAAATAATGCCATCCAACTTAGAAAATAAACTAAGTATAGTAAGGATGATGATGATGATTATGATGATCATGATGATGCTGTTACTACTGCTGCTGCTGCTGTTACTGCACACACATCCTTCAAGGGTTCGAGTGGGAATGAATGTGTGACTAGAGACAGGACATAATTTATAGCTCTGTGCACTTCTATCAGTACAGAATGCAGTTGTTAATTTTTCCTTACTTACCTTTTTTAAAAGATAAACTACAAAATCTGAAAAAAGATGACATTCATTCTAATTCATATTTTGTTGGTTTTAAGATCTATATTTCCCCCAAGTTAACATCCTAGAAATCTGAAAGGCATGCAACAGTTTAGCCTTCAATAGTTTTTCTTTTTAAATCACATACAAAATGATGTTTCAGCTTGCTATGGATGATGTTTTACAGGAAGTATTACCCCATGTTTGTAGAAAGTTTATTTTAACTTTAAGTGCTTGATGATCTTTTGGTTATTTTATAAGGTTTTAAAAATTGTCTATGTTTCCAAAATTAATAATACAATAGTGTGTGTATAACAACTCTTGGCAAATTAATAGCTTGGGGGAATTACTGGGGCACTGGAAGAACTAATAGGATGGTCAGGCATTGATTTAGGGTTGAAAGCCCTGGGAGGTGAGAAGACTCAGCTGAGGCAAATATGCAAGGTGCGACCCATGTTGCTGTGTGTACATGGGTGTTCCCACTCTGTATTCACACACCCACTCAGTGCTTCTAGAACCAGAAGCCTGGGGGTATTATCCTTTGATCTACATTCTGTATTTACAGTTGATCATTCAGGCCATCGTTTGCTATCTCCCCTAAAATGCTATTCTGACTTGGGAGATACCTTAGTCATAGACTCCTCTGTTAAGGACAGGACATTAGGATTTTAGCATGCTGTTCTACCCAAGTCTACAGAGGAGCTAGCAGCACTACAGCAAGTTTGTCAACCTCTGCCACTGAACATTTGAAGACGAGGCCGTGGTGTAAGCACTGTGTTGCCCATCGTGCGGCACTTGTCAAGTAAGAGGAGCATCAGGAACAATGGGACAAGTCCACCTGATGTGAAAGAGGATGGTCCCAGGCAACCAGGATACAGTAGACCCAGAGTATGAAGTCCCCTCATTGTGTAGTGCTATACAAAGAACATGAAAGAAGAGGCAGGCTGTGAAGCTGCCCTGAGCCTGTGTTCTGGTTTCTTATCATGCAAACAGGTTCTGCCCTCCAGAGCATTTCATCTGCAGCTTTGTTTGGGGAGGCCCAGGAGAGAGCCACAGACAAAGGTGCATGGTGGACTGTCAGTGGGCCCCACCTGGGCAGGTGCCAGCCCCGTTATCTCCAACACCCTTTCTGGCTTCCCTCAGACGCACAGTGTGCTGAGGAGGGGAAGTGCTCAGCGCCAACCCTGTCAGTGCTTAGAAATGTGATGTCACATGAACAAGATCCAAGAGCAGAAGCACATCAAAACCGACACCGTAGTCGCCTCCTCTCTGTGAGTGGCTCTTTACAATGCTATCAAGCCCCTCAGTTCACTTCCACCAAACTTCAAAGATTTTGACAAGTGGCATATAGGTTTTACATGCCAAAATGGACTTGAAACTTGGCAATATATTTTTATTTAGTAAAACTTGTATTACAGAGCTATAGAACATTACAATTTTAATATATCTTTTTCACTCACAGAGTACAGAAAAGAACATCCCCCCCGCATCAGTTGTTTTAGTTAGATCTTTCCTTTAGTTAACTATGCCGTCCCAGGGGCATCCCTCTTTGCAGCAGTCTGCTTTCAGCCTCCTGACTGATCCTGAACTGTCAGTGCTAGCTACAACTTGGAGGATCCTCAGCCCCTCCTTTACTGAAACCATGCCCCCATGTAATTGGATTACACACAGCCTGCTGTGCCCCATCTGCCTAGGACTACTTGTAATCCAACAACTGGAGTGACTTGGTATCACAGAGACATGTCTGCTCATGCAGTGTAGTGCCGTGGAGATGTCTGACACGTCCCATGTCCGTGGCCTACTCTGGATGGTTCCTTTAGAGCAGGAGGGTCCGGACTTTTTATCCCCACGTGACAGTGCCTTATTCCTACTGCAGGGCAGCAGCCTTCTGAGCAGGGTCTCGTAGATTACTTATTGTCACCATGGACTTCAAGCCCGCTCAGTATTCTTAGTGGTCCATGTTGAGAATCCACATCCCTTTTGAAGGCCATTTTGTTTCTTCCTCTGAGGATTCACATACTCCTTATGCTTTGCTGCCCACCAGAAACACTCAATGTCTCTTGTTAAGTAACACCCTAAGCACACAGTAGGGCAGTTTGGATCATAAGATTGCATACCTGTGTCAAGTTTAGTTACCATCTTGGCCATATGTATGTGTGTTTTACATGTGTGTGTCACATAAATGTTCATGTGTGCAGTATACATGTGCACATGTACACATGTGCATGCCTGTGCATGTGTGTTCATGTATGTATATACATGTGTGCATGTGACTATGTGCATATATGTACATATGTTTGCACAGTGGTATGAATGCACATATTCACGTGTGTGCATGTGTGTACCTAAACATGTGTTAGTGCCAACCTCATCCAGATTCCTATTCTGTATCATTCATGTCATGCATTTATAAGTCTCTATCACCCTCAACCATATATACCAAGAAATCAAACTCCTAGTATCTTCAGCCTTCCCATCTTGAGGTTTTATCCTGTGGCAGCTGGCACTACTTGCGAGCCCTATCCTCACAGGCAGTGAGTCCTCAGATGACGGGGAAGCCCCACTCTCATAGCTCCCTCTCTTTAGATACCCTACTAGAATATTACCATCGGAAAGCTTCTCCCTTACCTCAGCTCCGAGTCTCTGCAGCCGTGGCCACAGCTCCCCACCATGGTCACTTCACATACCCCTGATGGGAAAAAATTCTTTTGTAGCACTTGGTTGTGAAGCTTGTCCTCCCCACCCCACATCAGCCTCCTGACTGTGCCCCCCGCCCCCCATCAGCTGCTTTGCAGGAACCAAGCTCAACTTTTATGTGAGTAGTGAGTCCACTCGCAACTTCACCTGCTGCCAAGGGCCCACAGGACAAAGGCACAGAGGCCTTCTGCCAATATGGTGGGCTCTTTGTCCTTTAATTTTTAAACCTGCCATTTCTAAACTGTTTCAATAGAGAATGGTTTGAGGTTAAATAAATTAGCTTTTCTTGCTTTTCTTCTTTTCAGGAGCACGTTCACCTTCTGGCACAAGGTGACTTTTCATAATAAAAATTTAACTGCAGTATGTGACATGACAACCTAAAACCATCTCTGTATTTTAACAGTCCCTTGCCCTGTCTCAGCCTTTGCTTAGGAATCCAAGAAAATTGAAAATGTGTTTTGCTTGCACAGGTCTTAGTTGAGGGTTTTATTCAAGGCAATGTAAGAAGAATGTTTATGGTGGCAGGACTGAATAGAGTATGAGTGACACCCGCAAGGCCACTCTATTGAATGATGGGGAAGCAGCAGCATGTGAGTGTCTCAATTCAATTTCTCTATAGATTCACCAAGGCCTGAAAGGAGGGAGGCCAAGTGCCCCATTCCTGGCTGTGATGGCACGGGGCACGTAACGGGGCTCTACCCTCACCACCGCAGCCTTTCCGGGTGCCCCCACAAAGTGCGAGTTCCTCTGGAAAGTGAGTACTCCTTCTCCTGAGGACATACCTATTCATTTATTTGTACAGCCTCACACAGAGGTCCTCTGTCCCTTCCAGTTAGAATTAGGAATGGAAACATAATCTTACCTCCATGTGTCAAGCAATTTCCATGTAACAATGTGAGGATTTTTTAGTTGTTGTTTTTCTGATTTTGAGACAAGGTCTGTCCTCATACTCATGGAGATTGCCTCTCTGTTTCTCTCCTGTGCACAGCTTAGCTGTGTGTATTAGAAAAATTCAGGAATAGTAATTTCAGTTAGGAGGCATTTGTTATTGAAAAGATAGACCATTACCAATACTTCTAAGGAAGTAGGGATCTATTCTTTACACAGGGTGCCCAGGAGGTAAAGTCAGGAATACACTGTGTAAGAGCCCTAGTGCCCTTCTGTGGGAGATTCATCAAAACCAGGTCTATTTGTAGCATAAGGATGGCCCTAGTCCTCTAGTTCCTGACTCTGAAATTATTATACAAAAGGAGAGTACCCCAGAGTGGGAGGCAGCTGGGGTGTGAGCTGCAAAGTTGTTGATTAGCATCTCAAGAGCTTGTAGACAACTTGCACACTCTCTGTAACTCGGCTGGCCCTGAGAAGGGCAACTTCATGGCCGCTAAGTCAGAACATGGATAGAGAAGATAAGTCAGTATTAGTGCATAGTGTGGACTGCATGGTCCTTCCCAGCCTGAGCTCAGCATCTAGTCTCCATTCAGAGGACAAATGTCACCTGGGCCACCTGGCCTGCCTGGAATTTTCTCAGGATGTTCTGCTACATCTGAGCCTCCCACAGCAGCAGCAGCAGCCTCTCCTCCCTCATGCTCTCCATAGCTCTTCAGTGATCTGGGAAGGACAGGCTGAAAACCCTGGTATGTCACACAGTCTCTCATGTATTTATTGGGAGAGTTCTTGGGCCAGGCCCTGGGTAAAAATAGGGATACCTCAACATCCCCAGCATGTCAAGACTTGGCAAGTCACTAGCTTTCCCTCACCCCGTAGCATTATCACTTGCTAAGTCTGATCATTTGATACCTCATTCAACCTTACTTTTACAAGTAGTCACTTGGTAAGGGATGGTAGATGGACAGATATAAAATATAACCACTTCAGAAATAACAAAGGCTACATGCACACAGGCCTCCAACTTACAGAAAAGGGATTAAAAGAGCTGTGTGGAAAATCAAGTTTTTGCCTGTTGTGCAGAATGTCCTTAGAAGGAAGGGTGGGAGTAAGGAGATTCTCAGTTCAGACTGGAGAACAGCAGGGTCTGTCCTAGCATGTATGCGGCCTACAAAGGCTTGTTCCTCAGTTGAATGTGAGCAGAACCAATTTAGGGGAGAGGATAGACACTGTTTAATAGTCAGAGAACAATTTAGACATGGACTAGCTTTCTGGGTTACATTTCTGAGATTCTCACTGGCTTATGTTCAGTAAGACTATAACACATGGTGAATACTTACCTGATGTCATTTGAATGTAAAATGGAGAAATAAATTTGATGGTGTGTAACATATGTATGCTAAATCATTCTTACCTTTAACATGATATTCTGTGCTTAGTTCTTGCCATGCATGAGAATGTGCTCAAGTGTCCCACCCCAGGATGTACAGGAAGGGGACATGTGAACAGCAATCGCAACACTCACAGAAGGTAATTCTCATGACCTGACAATCATTTACATTTCAAAAATTGAAGAAAAACTTTCCACAAATGAAATAATAGGCCATCCATTGAGAGAACTGTTCTGTCACTATTAAGTTTATCTCTTGAAATAGCTAACAAGTAGTCTCAACCTCAGGAAATTTTATATTAGTGATCAACTAAAATAATGAAGCAGTTGTATTTGAAGTTGCTTAGGTTCTGTGTCCGTATAGCCAAGCACACAGGACACATTCTTTTCTGCCCCATATCTCACCAGCGCACATGGATATCAGAGGCCAGCACCAGTGTTCCTTATTAGTTATCATGAACCCACTCAGTAGGCATTTAGAAAGCTTTCACAGGTATTTTGACTATAAATCATGCAAGTAGTAGATGCTAATTTTATTAATTTTGAAACTAAAATAAAGCACATTGGTGTGCATTTACACACAAATATATGGTTTGTATATGTAAATACCTTAAATTTTATTTTATAACATGTATTTTTAATGTGTATGTGTATAGGTGGTTTGCATATAAATATATATATATATATATATATATGGCTCTGAACTATGTGTGCAATGCCCACATCAGCTAGAAGAGAGTATAGGGTCTCTTAGAACTAGAGTTATAGATGGTTATGAATTGCCAGGTGGGTGCTAGGAATCAAACCCAGGTCCTCTAGAAGAACAGCTAGTGTTTTTAACCACAGAGTCATCTCTCCATCCCTTGAATCTTTATGTGTACATTTTATTTTGCATGTTGCATGTGTGGTTATGAGCTATAGTTTGACTTACACAAAGATTGCCAAAATGATTTCATATTTGTGCTTTTAATTTGACTGACATATAATATTTAGCCTCTATAATTTTGCTAAAGTTCCTGAGATAAATCATGAAATTATCATGCTAATTTATGTAATCAGTCAAATGTGTATAGGAATGAGCACACTGTACTTATAGTACTGAGTTTCAGAATCCTTTTGATATTTCCCTATTACATAATATTTTGATTTTTTTAAAAATGTATTCACTACTTGTCACCTCTGAGATGGAGCTAGGGAACAAACACAGACACTGCAGTTTGCAAACCGTTCAGGATCTTTTATATGGTGCTAAGTAAACTATTAATACGACTTAACATTTGCTGTGTGCCAAGGGTGTTGCACGCCTGTGCCAAGGCAGACCACATTGTCATGCTCACTCACGTCCTCCAACTCTTCTTTTTTTGAAACAGTCTTTCTGGTTGTCCAATTGCTGCAGCTGAAAAGTTGGCAATGACCCAGGACAAAAGTCAACTTGATTCTTCCCAGACTGGACAGTGTCCTGAACAGGCTCACAGGTATGGACCTTCAGAACTTGGCTGCTTCCCACTATTCATGTTGGATACCACCCAGAAGAGCCTCTGTTCCTTGTGTGTCATTACACCATGGTCTGTATGTCACATTCAGTCATCGGTAGATTGATGTGGGCAGGCAGTTTGCAAGGCTAGGGAATAATAGCATCATTTAAATGATCTAGGGGACATTTTAGAAGTCTAACCTGAAGTCCATATTTTTACAAGACTAGCATAATATGGGTGAACTAAAGGAATGAAGTATAGCATCATATACATTAATAAAAGTTCTTACTAATGTAATACCAGGTAGGCTCATATGAGTGACTGGTTTCCTTTCTGCTGGAACTCAACATTTGTAAGTGTGTGATGTTATGTGCTCTCTTTAGGTCCACATATGAACAGGGCCTCCATATGTCACTTCTAACAAAGTCTCCAATGACCCCCCTGAGTGCCTAAGTTCCTCAGAATATCTAGTAGTTTTGAAAATATTTTACAGAAAATGAATGTTGTTACTTAAGGCAATGATAAGTACATTTTCTAACATTATGCATGTAGTAAAAAGTTACTTGAGAAGAGAGAAAGATTATCAAATAACTATTATTAATGAGCCACTAAAATGCAGAACAACTAGTGGGCACTTCTGTATTTCTGGGCTGTTTAGTTTGCTTTCTGTTTTTGTGATAAAACATTCTGACTAAGCAAAGTGGAGGAGAAATGGATTTTTTTTTTTTTTTTACATTTCCAGGACACAATCTATAATTGATGGAAGTCAGAGCAATAATTCAAGCTGGGGATGTGGGTTAGTGTGGCACAGTGGTTAAGAGCACTGGCTGCTCTTGTAGAGGGCTGGGCATCAATTCCCAGCACTCACATGGCAGTGTACAACCATACATAGCTCCAGTTTCCAGAGATCCAGCACACTATTCATGAAGGAAAAAAAATATACACACGAAATAAAAGTAATGAATTCAAGTTGAAACTGAAGAAGGAAACCAATGCCCAGCACTATTTACTGACTCACTCTCTGGCTGCTAGGCTAGATTTGTTGTACATCCAAGCCAACCTGTCTCTGAATGGGTGCAGCTTGGATAGTGCGGGGTCCTTACGACAGCCATCAACCAAGACAATGGCTCACACATGGCCACAGGCCAGTATGATCTGAGCAGTCACTAAGTAAAGGTTCCTGCTTCCAAGTCAACTCCAGACTATATCAAATTGACAATTCAAAAAAAGTACACAAGATATGGATTCCCTTGATATTTTTTCGTCTGTAGATTCACTTAAAAGCGACAAAACCAGCATTCAAGTAACATGAGTAAAAATCATGTCAAGTAAAACTCACAAATTATTAAATATTTAGCTATAAGAAATCTTTTCTTAAATTTTTTTATCTTTTATTAGATATTTTCATTTATATTTCATTACATTTATTTCATTTACATTAAATTTTCCTCATTTTCCCTCCAAAATCCCCCTATCTCATCCCCCCTCCAATTGCTCACTAACCCATCCACCCACCCTTTCTTGTCCTGTCATTCTCCTACACTGTAGCATCCAACTTTCACAGAACCAAGGGACTCTCCTCTCATTAATGTCCAACAAAGCCATCCTCTGCTACATATGCAGCTGGAGCCATGAGTTCCACCACATGTGTACTCTTTGGTTGGTGGTTTAGTCCCTGGGAGTTCTGGAGGTGCTGGTTGGTTCATATTGTTGTTCCTCCTATGGGGCTGTAAACCCCTTCAGCTCCTTGGGTCCTTTCTCTAGCTCCTTCATTGGGGACCCTGTGTTCAGTCCAATGGTTGGCTGAGAGCATCTACCTCTGTATTTGTCAGGCACTGGCAGATCCTCTCAGAAAACAGCTATATCAGGCTCCTGTCAGCAAGCACTTGTTGGCATCCACAATAATGTCGGGGTTTGATAACTGTATATGGGATGGATCCCCAGGTTGGGCAGTTTCTGGATGGCCTTTCCTTCAGGATCTGCTCTATACTTTGTCTCTGTAACTCCTTTGATGGGTATTTTGTTCCCCCTTCTAAGAAGGATCAGAGAATCCACACTTTGGTCTTCCTTCTTCTGAATTTCTTGTAGTTTGTGGATTGTATTTTGGGTATTCCAAGCTTCTGGGCTAATATCCACTTATCAAAGAATACACACCATGTGTGTTCTCTGTGATTGGGTTACCTCACTCAGGATGATATTCTTCAGATCCATCCATTTCCCTAAGAATTTCATAAATTCATTATTTTTAATAGCTGAGTACTACTCCATTGTGTAAATGTACCACATTTTCTGTATCCATTCCTCTGTTGAGGGACATCTGGGTTGTTTCCAGCTTCTGGCTATTATAAATAAGGCTGCCCCACCTGGTATTCCTTTCAATATTCAATCACCAAACCCAGACACTATTGTGGATGTCAGCAAGTGCTGGCTGGCTGACAGGAGCCTGATATAGCTGTCTCCTGAGAGGCTCAGACAGTGCCCGACTAATACAGAAGTAGAGGCTCACAGCCATCCATTGGACTGAGCACAGGATCCCAATGAAGGAGCTAGAGAAAGGACCCAAGGAGCTGAAGTGTTTGCAGCCCCTTAGGACGAACAACAATAGAACTAACTAGTACCCTCAGAGCTCCCAGGGACTAAACCAACAACCAAAGAGTACACAAGGTTGGATTCATGGCTCAAGCTGCATATGTAGCAGAGGACAGCCTAGTTGATCATTAATGGGAGGAGAGGCCTTTGGTTCTATGAAGGTTCTATGCCCCAGTACAGTGCAATGCCAGGGCCAGGAAGTGGGAGAGGGTAGATTGGTGTGCAGGGGGAGAGGGGAGGGAACAGGTTTGTTTGTTTTGTTTTGTTTTGTTTTGAGGGGAAAGGAGATATCATTTGAAATGTAAATAAAGAAAATATCTAATAAAAACAAGAAAATAAAAAAATAAAAGAAAAAAGGGGAAAAAAATGTGATGGCTCTGGAATGCCTGGTATAGAGATGTTCTATGGGTGGCAGGAGTCAAAAAGGAACAGAATTGAATTAAAAGGGCAGGCTGAGAGTAGTGTTGGGGAAGAACTAGGGGACCCCTGAGATTATACCAAGATGCTCATTCCCTTCAAGATTGAGGTGGGATGTTGGGGTTGGTTGCTAGCTGCATCTGCAGTAAGAGTCAGTCTAGAGAGACTGGAGTGGAGAACAAAGAAGATGTAAGTTAGCTGCCTCAATCCCAGCCCAGTGTTGTAGCTATGGATCAGCAGAGTCATAGAGGAAGAGAGGAAAAGATGAAAGAACTAGAAAATGCTGGGTCTGTATCAAGAGAATGAATCTCTTAGGTATTTCTAAAGTACCATTTGAGAAGTTTTACCCAGTCCACAACATATCATGAACATTTTAACATTCATATTTTGTTGTAAAATAAAAGGAAAATATTTTTTATTCTGAAAACCCTGAAAGGTATGTTTGTGATCTCTGACACATAGACCACAGCTAAGTAGAATTCTACTTTTCTTGGCCAGAGCTGGCTCCATGTTCTTGTTTAGTCCAGACACAAAAAATTCTACAGGACTGTCTAAATCACACTTGGAATGAAACAATTATGTCAAAACTGTGATGAGTATAATAATATGGTAATTGAGATACATCTTTAAATAATGACAATTTAATATATAATGTCACTACATTCAATATCTATAAGGACTTAATAGTCTTCTGTTACTGGTGGCAGATTTGAACATAGAAGGTACAGCAGCTCCATCTCACTACAACTCACAGTATCTGCTCTCCTGGGAGCACATCTGTTCTAAGTGCTGGACATTGTCTCTGTGAACTGACAGACAGGGGTAATTCCATCTATTGTGAATTCTGTCTTAACAGTTTCTTTCTATTTTCTTCAAACTCCTTCTTTACTCATATCAGGGTGAATTTGGTGAAGCAAATTGAATTTAATTTCCGCTCACACGCCATCACTTCTCCAAGAGCCTCTGCATCAAAAGAACAAGAGAAGTTTGGGAAAGTACCATTTGATTATGCCAGTTTTGATGCACAAGTATTTGGGAAACGTCCTCTCCTACAAACAGGGCAAGGACAAAAAGCACCATCATTTCCTGAATGTAAGCTTCAAATTTGAATACTAACACTCATTACCCCAACGTGAATCTGTGTAAAGATTTATTTATACAAATACATAATGTCCTCCTTAGATATGACAGGAAAAAATAATGAAATAAGTAAGTTAACTCTTATTACTAAATTTATATCAAAGTTATACTGAATATTGTAAGTTATTAGTTATTTCACAGATAGTGCCATTATTGAATCTAACTATAACCATGCTAAAGAGATAATTAGGATAGTGGTTAATATATTGAAGGCTACGATAGCTATTCCATTATTTAAATTCATGTTGTGATCATAGCAATCCAATAAAATAAAATATGTCATACTGTTTAAAATATTACTGATATCAACAAAAGCCATCAGACCAAAAGTAGAAAAAGCTGAAAAATCCAAGGAACTCAATTCAGGAATCTGAAACTTACTAAGATGAAACTATAACTTTCAAAATGTTTGCTAATAAATTTAAGAATTAATTAATACAGAAACCTTTAAAACAGGTTAACTAGTATTCTTGTTAATTCTAACACATCCATGGAGAAGAATGAACTGAATGGCTATACAGAGTATAAGACTTGGTGGTTTTGCTTACACATTCTTTTAAGTATGTTAATGAAAAGATGCACAGGTAGGCGTTGGGAGCAAATGCAGAAAAATAATGGGAAATGTACCTTCAATAAGAAACCTGCACCCATTTGAAATCTCTGTGGGATATACATTTTTTACATCCTTAAAAATCTACAGCTCACTTCAGCCTTTTACCTGAATGGTGTGAGCATCTCGTGAGTCGAGTATTTGCTTCATTTGTGTCATGTCGACTCACAATTGCAGGAACAGAGAAGGCTACCTAGACTTCTACCTCAGACTTGGCAATGGGGATAGGGATGCAGCCTACAGATGGAGTGATTGCTTACATGTGCAACATGTGCAAAGTCTAGGTTTTCTCCCTGTATCCTGCTCAAAGAGGTCTACAGATCTGAAAGGTATTCATCCATGATTGATGAGTACATTATAAAAAAAAAAAATCTACCTAGTCTCGTTCAAAGGAGGTCCCATCAAACCTGAGTAGCTACTGACAATTTGGTAAACTCAGAAAAAATTATATATGCACATAATTTTTTATCTAGCAGTCTAATTTGTATAAATATTTTTATTATATATGTACAATGTATACATATACATATATAATTAATTCACATGAAAGTGAATGAGGAGTGCACTGTTAATACATATTGTTTGGTTATTGATTGTAAAATCCTTAATAGAGTGACTAATATTTTCATTTCCTTATACTTAAAAGAATAATATTCAATAATATCTTTTTTAAAAAATGAGCAGATCTTTAAAATATGTATCATAATACAAGACTAATCGCTAAGTGCTTCTGTATCTTTAGTTTGTGTTTCTTCCACACCATGAGTGTGCTCACAAACAGCCCACAGTGAAGAAAAATTTGCATAATTATGTCCCTCAGAAAAGCTATGATGCCCACGACAAAGCACAGAATGTTAGCCTTGGTGACTCAATGGCCTTTTCCTTCATCTTGAGAGCAGGCTGTCTGTGTACTCACTGAGGACTCTGTCCCAGTTAAGAAAAGAAGAAGAGTGCATTCTGAGTAATAAAAATGCAGCCTATGTTTAGGAGAAACCACAGTGAGAGCAGCCCACCCCCAATCCACAGTCCTCAGCTTGTTCAGCTCATTCACATATCTGCCCTGAGCTGTTACAGGGGGTGATGCCCTGTAACATTAGTGATGGGGTTTCTGTGACCTATAGTGAGCATACAAGAACTTAAGAGAATAGACACCTTTTAAGATTCACATCATCTGCTTTGTGAACCTTGCTGAACCCCAGCTAAGTAACCCCCAGTTAACATATCAACAGATAATATTTCTGCTTTAATTTATTATTTCAGTATTTTAATCAAAGAAGTTCTGTCTTAAAAAAAAAAAAATCTTTGGTAACAGGCCACCACATACATGTAATTGCTTATCAAATCTTTCTTCTACAGCAAAGCATTTTTCAAATGCAGTGAAATTTCCTAATGGACTGCCTAGTGCTGGCGCCCACACACCGAGCACGGTCCGTGCCAGCTCTTATGGCCGTGGTCAGTACAGTGAAGACACCCACATAGCAGCAGCTGCTGCTATCCTGAACCTTTCCACCCGCTGCAGGGAAGCCACAGACATCCTCTCCAACAAACCACAAAGCCTGCATGCCAAGGTAAGCCAGGCCAAGAGCCTGGAAGATGGGCCAGCAATCGAGCTGAGAGAATCAACAGCCCCCAACTCCCTGCCCAAGCAGGGATGAACTCTCGATGGGTTCAAGGAAGAAATGTGTGAGATAGTAATTCAGGGAGCAGTGACTGCTCGAAGAGAATTTCATCCTTGTTTCTGTTCTGAGGCATTTGGTGAGAAAGGATTGAGAGTTACTGTTAAAATGTGTCTCTACTGTGGAAGCTGTTCACTGTGTGCAAATCGGAGCTATTCAGAACAGTGGCTGGTAGAACAGTTTTGAAACTGATGGTGATGTTGTGTTCATAGCATGAGGACTTCTAGGTTCTAGTGTTCTCTGAAGACTCACAATAAATACAGATACGGTTACTTCCCAGACAGAGTGACCAGACCAGAAGACTTGAACACTACGTCCAGAACCAAATTCTAGGACCTTTGTGACCACGGTGCTTCCCATGAGGTTAATCCTATTTTCCATAGCCTCTTCTTCCCAGCTGTGAGAGACAGGCGTTCCTACTCATGATGACTTGCACACGGGTCTCTGCATGTCTTCCTTCCATCACAGAAGCATATCATACTTGAGGCCCAGTGGGCCACAGAGGGGGCTGTGAAGGCTCAGCGTCTCTCACACTGGGAGGCAGTGGCTCCTGCTTACACAGAAGTCCTCACTTAAGAAATGTATCACCTTCCAAAATAACAAGTCTAGAAACCTGC
>JADRCD010079338.1:0-10995 GCA_019843815.1 Montemys delectorum | reverse complement strand
AATACATGCATTTACTAATTGCCTTCCACTCGTGACTGAATGTACTATACCCATCTGCTTTAAGCTTTTGATACCTTGACATCCCCACAATAGTGGACTGTAGCTGAAATTGAGAGTCAAATTAATCTTTATTCTTCCAGTTGATTTTAATCAGGCACTTTATCACACTCATGAAAAAAGAAGCAAGCAAAGCAACATAACTAGTTCAAGTCCAGCTTGGACTATAAAATACTCTGTCTCAAACAAACAGACAGACAAATAAAAACTTTTCAAGATGTATATTAAAATTAAATTATGTCACAGAATAGATCATTCATTGATTATGAATGATTCCTATACAAGCATAAAAACTGGATTTTGGTTTTCAGAATCTAAATAACAAGCCATATGTTCAGTCTAAGTCATACCTATAACCTTGAATAAAGGGTAGGAGCAGAAGGATCATTGGGGTTTGATGGATAACAGCCTAGTAGGATGATAATTCTAGTTCCAGGTAGAAAAAGAGCCCTGTCTTTATGGAATATGGTGAAGACTGATAAAGAAATTCACTAACATATTCCTTTTACTTTCTTCTTTAGAACATATGACAAACACAGTAATAAAATAAGTGCCATTGAATATAATTTTATTTTTCATATAAAATACATTTAAAATTCAATTTTTGTTTATTGATATAAGAAAATTGAGACTTTAAAAGATAAGGTGAAAATGGAAATTTTTACATTTTGTACTAGAGTTTAAGAAAAATGTGATAATTAAATAGTATATTTCTGTTTCAACAACTTGTGTTGAAATTCATGATTTTCATTGTTTTCTAATGATGAGACTTGGATAAGATTTCCTCCATTTTTTATATGAATCTCAATTACTAAGAATCCCCATTTTGGATGATAAATCTGATACATTGTGGGAAACAAAGAGTGTGTTGTGTGACTTAATATGAACTTAATATGGGATGTGTATTCTTTTAGTACTTTTGAGTGCTTTTGGTATAGTTTTAATTCTGCCTTGGTGGCATTTGGATTGTTACAATGAAGTGTTAACATGATCTTTGTTGTATGTGTTTGACTTTAAGTGAACATGGAAACCAGGAGACTAGAAACAGAACATAGACAAAAGAAAGTAAAGAGTGGAAATATAAAGGGCAGAATAGTCAAAGCAGGGAGTGGGTTGGGGAGGGGAAAGTAAGAATAAGGGGAAAGAGCTAACTGAAGTGAGAGGTGAAGGAAAACAACAATGAAATTTGTATCCTTGCAACCCAAATGTCTTTGTCACCATTCTATTGCTGTGAAGAGACACACAACCAAGACAACGCTTGAAAAAGAGGACATTTAACTGTAGGCTTTCTTAGTTTCATAGGTTTATTTTATTATCATCATGACAAGGATCATGCCATCATTTCATCATAGTCCCAGAGCAGTAGCAGAGAGCTAATCCTGATCTGCAAACCAAAAGAGCAAGACTCAACCATGGGCATGGGCTTTTGAAAGCTCTAAGGCCGCTTTTGGTGACACTTCCTCTGATAAACCATACCTCCTAATCCTTCCATTCTGATCAAACAGTCCACTCCATGGTGACTAACTATTCAAGTATATGACTTTATGAAGTCCATTCTCACTCAAGCGACCACATTTCATTCCTTGGCCCCCATAAATTTATAGCCTTATCATGAGGCAGCATCCAACGTAAAAGTCCCCATTGTTTATCATAGTTACAACATTCAAAGTTCAAAGTTTCTTCTGTATATCTATGTCATGTCAAAGCATTCTTCATATCTCCAACTCCTCTGGCTTTGTTGAGTGCAATAAAACAAAATGTGTAGTGAGACACGACAAAATTAGGATCCACATGCTATGAAAGAAGGTGCTAAGAACGCAGGGGTTAAAAATTTAAGTAGGGGATGCTGACAGGGACTGGGAATATGAAGTGGTAGGAGGCTGATTGGTTAGCCAAACCAAAAATGGCTAATGAAGTCTTATATATAACCACCAGCTTTTAATGTAATTACAAACATCACTTAAAGTTGTGTCTGTGCAGACCCTGTAGATATGGACAATGTGCTTCCAGAGGATACTTATTAGATGGATTATTAAATGATACAGAAATGGGTTACTACCCTTTGAATAATTAGCTAAAAAGGCCCCAAAGGCTGGTGAAGCAGTACATGCAATTGCTATTGCTATAGCTTGTCCACTAGAAAAAGAAACTAAAACCCTATTGATGAAGAAACCATACATTTTGATGTCAGGACAGACATAAATCAATCGTGAACTGACCAGAAAACCTTTTTCCCTGCTACCCTTGTTTTGCCTTAAGTTTCTATGCAAGCCATGTGAGAAAAAGACTTCAATCATCTTACCCAGGCTGGCTTTTACATACTACAGTTTTGAACTGCCAGCAATGTATGCTCACTGGTATAATACTAGCATGACAGTTGTGAGGGTAATCAACTATATTCTGATTGGATATTAAGCCTGCTCTACAGGAGGGAATTCATGGTTAGTACTAAAAATCTCCTTAAAATCTCATGTCTGGGAGGTCATAGACATTACAGGGATGTTACTGTTGTTTTACTAAGTATCCAAGTTGTCAAACCACCTTCTGGACGTTTATGTTTATATTCAAGGAATTGGGATGCTCTCAACATCAGTTAGACAATCTTCTTTTTACAGGTGGCAAAAGTTTATGGGGAGACCCATAACATGTATAAGTTCTGAGAATAACTGACTGTGAGTGTTCAGATGTAAAAGAGGGATCAATGTCAACTCTGCCTAAGCTCAGAAAGCATCATCAAAGATGAGACAGGCAGAAAATAAGATCCAAGGGATGAGGAATGTTCTGAAATGTTGTCTCCTGGAGAGGACACGGCTGTTACACACATATTTTTCACAACTGTGGTTAATGGCAAGAGATCAAGAAAGCTGAAATTCCACTGTCCAACCTCTGGCTGAAGACAACTGACAATTTATGGTTGCCAAGGTAGTGAGAAGAATTAATTTTCCTTAGTAGCTCTGGCCATTAGTAGGCTACTTATTTCCCAGTGAATGTCCCCATACCCATGCATATACAGACTATAATAATCATATTAAGTTGAAGACATCTGACCTAAAGTTGAAAGGGAGATGCATTGAAAGGAAATCTTGAGAAGAGTTGGATGCATAAATGGGTGCTGGAGCCATGGTTTATCAGGTAAGAACCATAACCGCTGTTCCAAAAGTCCAGGGTTCAAATCCCAGCATCATATGATGGCTCACAGCCATCTCTGATGGATGCAGAAATGGACAGTAATATGATCTTAAAAGTAAAATTCTACAGAAAAGATACAAATTTATAGTAAAAGTGTCTATAAAGGTGAAAAGTTTGATGGGCTCACTTTTATAAAACACTCAGATGATTCATGGACATACCCATGCCTCTCTTAAGAATGCTTTATCAGTGATGTGATATGATTGTACCCAATGACAGTAGATTACTGTGTGCATTATCACTACCATAGTTTAAGTGAATACACACAAGGACAACTTCATCAAGGATGCATTTCTCAGAATGTATCACAGTCAATAGGCAATAGATGACTATTTTATGAATTACTCTACTTTACAAAGATGAAATGGAAGCCACTTTCTTCAGGCACTTATTATGTTAAAAAGAGCTTATTTGTCATTTAATAGGGACACTTTGAGGTGGATTGAGAATAGTTGTATTGAAAGAGAATATGACCAATGAATGTAATAAAATTGATCTCCCATGTTTGTAGAGTTGAAACTATTGTTAACAACAAAGAAAAGTCTATAGCCATTCTACCTGAATTAAAGCTAAGGGAAATATTTCCAAATGAGGTACATTGAAAGTACTGGAGACATAGTGATCACTCATAAACACCCATATGTTATTATTAGTAGTATATAACACATAACTATCCCTGCATGTGTTCTTTTTGAAGGTACAATTACATTTATACTCTATGCAATGTCACATTTAAATGCCTGAATTTTTGATAATATTGGATGTTCAAAGAACATCTTATGACCATTTGCAGTCCATTCAACAGGATCTGGTCAATGTTTTGCCTTACAAGGGACTGTGTATTTTTTTTTTTTTTAACATCAACCACGTGTCTGATTATTTAATACTTTTTAGTAGTGTGAAAACTGCTCTGTATACAGAAAGATGCTCACAGGAGCCAGATACGGTGAGTGCTTCTCTCTCTACTTTCTTCTTATACAAATGAGCATTTGTGAGTAATACAGATGTGGTGCATCATATGGCTGAGCACAGACTGAATACTTAAAATATGTATTGCAAACTGATAATTAAATTGCATGTGTGTATGCGTATATGTATATGCATGTAAATATCTATATGATTGTATACATAAATCTACATTTTTACTTCCCCATCTTAATGAAATGATCATGCCACAATAAACCCTATGTTTGTAACTAAAATTTGAAATTTCACTTAAAATATATTCCTGTAAGTGAAGTGAAATTCAAGATTAACTGAGTAAGATCCTCTGATAGAATTCCACTGGGAAAGGAGGAAAATTCAAATAAAGTTAATACCTGCAATTTAATTTTATAATCATCACAAATATGAAAATCCCAAAGTCCTTTCTCAGTAGATTAATGAATTCTTTTCTTTGCAAGTAATAGAACATGGTTCCAGAGCAATTTCATATTAATTGATCTTTTTGGTAAGTAGAATCAATACATGGATATGAGGTTATAAAAACATTTCATTTTCCTGAGTATTTTAGCAACATTTCTATTACCATCATGTTATTCATGCTTTCAAATGCAATTGAAAAACACTTACATCCTCATATTTTTTTAAAAAATTCAAGCATTGCCAGAATAACTCCAACACTTAATAATTGTCTGCCTTTATACTTGTACATGTGTGTGTTAAGGGATACATGATTTCATTGTGTAGTTTTGCTACAATCATCTAGCTGAGGAGGACTGTGACTGAAAAACATCTAGATTCATATTTTATGTACTCCATCCCTCCATTTCTTTTTTAAAAAATCTTAATATAAAAGGAAAATCTGCAAGCATAGATAGTAGGTGGATTGCCTATTGAGTTTAGAAAATAGAAAGTGTTAGGTGCTGCATGAGGAAGGTAGTAGGCAAGTTCTAGGAACTTAACCTTCTTGGAACAATGTGGAAGATCGGGGAAATGAGGACAGTGCCAAGTCACATGTCAAATATTTGGAAAGGAGACATTTGTTACAGAGGAAAATATATCATATACAATTAGAAAAAAAAAAAGGTCCTATGTTAGGATGATCTTGTATGCTCAATAGATAATAACAAGTGTCAGAAAGGACCACATCAGAGATAGTGAGGTCTCAGAAGTCTGTGGAAATAGCCCTAAGACTATGCCTTAGGGGATAAATCCCAGCTGTCAATGTCTGGTGTACCAAGTGCAAACTCATGGTGATAGCTGCCTCCAACTTCAGTAAATGTAGAGTCTAATGAAAGTAACAGAAACTACATGTTTGAAATACACTATATGTTGTCCAGACCTTCGGGGGAAGAGGTTATTTGTCTCCATCTGTGGACTGTGAGATATTTTCATGTATTTTTTTTTCTTTTGAAAATGTAGAGACATTTACAGGGCTTTAATCAGAGTAGGTTTTGACAATGTTAAAAAAAACGTGTTATGTTTTGCTTTGTGACTGAAATGAAGGCTTCAAGAGGGGAAGGCTCATTGAAGCTGATGTGAAGGCTGTGGAACAGAACCCCTGACAAGCTACAAGACATGCTGATTAGAAGACAGTGACTTGAGCACCATGCTGACAGAAATCTGCTCTGGAAGAGCATTAAAAGGTGAAGCTCTGAGCTGAAGAGATGGCTCAGGGATTAAGAGCATTGTCTGCTTTTCTAAAGGACTAGGGTTCAATTCCTAGCACCAACATGACAGCTTATAACTATCTGTGTAACTCTACTTCCAGAGAGTCTCACTCCTCTTCTTCACCCTCTCCCTCTTCCTCTCCCCTTCCCCTCCTCTCTCTCTCTCTCTCTCTCACATATACACACACATTCAGGAAAAACACTGATGCATATAATAAAAATGAATAAACAAACAAACAAACAAATAAATAAAAGATTTGTCTTTAAAAGTGAGGCTCAGAGAAATTAAGGAGCGTGCCCAATATTCACTGTATAAACAGGCATGACTCTCTTGCCTCCACTTCTATTGTTTTTATCCTGAAGACACATTCATGACCATATACGATCATATGATTATAGTAAATTAATACATGCCTCAATATAATCTTTAATTTTCATTTCATTTTTATTATTGTAAAATTAATCCTATGTTGGTCCTTTTTCCAATAGGGCTTTGGTACAAAGAAATAGAGGAAATGTCTGGGTTTGCATTCGAGAAGAATGTCTATTACACTTTGGGAAAACAGTGCTGGAAGGGGCTGTGGTGACTTCCTATGCAAAATTATTCCTCCTAACACTTGTCAGAATGATCTCATTTTAAAATTCAAGATTAAAGCACAATGTAAATGTACTTGCCTGCTGCATAGGAAACAGCCCCTAGCAGTGTGTTACCACTGAGGCTTGACAAGGTCCACATCTCACTTCAATTTTTTTCAAGATAAGTTCTGCCAGCTGTTCCTTTTTATCAGCTAATATTTTGACAGACATGAGTTCCTAAGTTGAGTATGTCAACACTTTTAATGACTTAGCACAAAGTGTTATGATTTGCCATCATGATGAAATAAAAACAAGAGATGACCTCATTAAATCACAAAGCATTTTATAATGCCGTTAAGTGTACCCAGGCAGCTGAAGTGAGTAGGTTGCTGAAGGGTTCCACATACTACTGGTGAGATCAGGAAAGAATAATCTCTGTGTAATGCAATTCATAAAGGAGTAAGTATGGCTGTCAGAAACCTTTATATATGAGCTTTTGATGCAATGGTACAGTCATGCTAAATGGCTAATGTAGGGTCTAATCTGATAGCTCATAACAGGCATCTTAATACACAGGGTTAGATAAAAAGTAAAATTGTATGAGGAAAATGAAAAATTATAAAAAGGCAAGATGAAAGTGAGTAAATTCTATGATGAGACAATGAGCTGTGTCTTCTAAAATTTGGAAGAAAATTATTACAATTATCATTAATTCAAATTATATTTTATTTCACAAGGTTTATTATGTTATTATTTTTCTCCAATGTTGTTTTTCAAAGAAATATGACTAAAATTTTCTTTTTAATTTTAATTTTATGTTGGAATTTCTTTTCATCCAAGTGATCATCTCTTTGTCATTGTGAGAACTAATCACCTTTATATATCAATTTTGAATACGTTATAAAAGTCATTAAGGAAAATAAATGTGCTCAGCTCCATATCATTTGAGTTTTATAATAGTATTTTTAAATATTGCATGTATTTATTGTGTATATGTATGCATGACAGCTCATATGTGAAGGTCAGTTCTCTTTTTCTACTATATGAGACATAGAGAGCAGATTCCAAATTCAAATACCTTTACCCACTGAACCATCTCAATGACCCTTTAAACTTTGTTTTTTTATATTTATGTGTTTGTGTGCGTGCGTGTGTGTGTGTGTGTGTGTGTGTGTGTGTGTGTGTGTGTGTGTGTGGTCTATGCTATAGCACACACACGGAGGCCAAAGTACAACTTTTGGGAATTGGGCTTTCCTTCCCTAAATGGGACCCAGTGACTTAACTCAAGTTATCAGATTTGACATGTGCCTTTACCGACTGAGCTAACTAGCCACCCATAGGTTCATAATGTTTATGAAAAATAATTAACAAGAGTTATATTTCATCAAAACACAGTGCTTCAACTAGGTCCTCCCAACTGAGCAACTTGACTTTGGGAACTTTCGTCCAGCCTTTTTAAAAATCCTTGTAAGCAAGAATAGATGCATGAGAACTTTTTTAGAAAACTATTCTGCCATGATAAGACATCACTTGAAAACTTTCCAGAATGAATTAGTGAAAAGAAGATGCATAAAACTGTCTATGGAAATGAGTTATTAGTGCTGATTCTCTGTATCAGAATATGTATGCCATTTATCTGCAGACATTAATTATGGATGGCTCTTTACAAGCAAGTTAATAGATAATTTTTATTGGCTATGTCTTAGAGTGTAAGAACTATCATAGTGGGTAGGTCATAAGGTCTAGAGTATTTGCATTTCAGGTGACAAGGTTACCTCAAGATCTTCACTGTATGAAAGTTGACATTTGACACTAAATTACTCTCAAGGGATAATCTGAAAAATGACTCCTTGGTCTGCCTGTACTGTTGCTCCGAAATATAGCTAGTTTTATAATAATACTTTCTCTTGCTTTCTGAATTATTGACCATTGTATTTTATAATTTACCTAGATTTTTAAGACTAAATAATCCCTCACCTCTGTCTTACATTGTCTTTATTGTTGTTGTTTGGTTAGTTTCTTATTCGTTTCAGACAAGGTACTGGCAATGTTGCGTAGGCTGTCTGCATTCACTGTCCTCTCTTACTGCTTTTGTTCTTCAATTGCTCTGATTTCAACACTGCTCCACCATTGTTAGACAATATTTTATAAAAGCACTCACTTTAATTAGAATATGATATAGTTAAAGTTTCTACTGCTATGATAAAGCACCATGACCAAAAGCAACTTGGAGAAGAGTTTATTTAGGCTTACATGTTCCAAACAGTCTATCATGAAGTAAAATCAAGGCTGGAACTCAAGACAGGAGCCCATGTCAGACACTGAAGAGAAGGCCATGGAGGGATGCTGCTTACTGCCTTTCTCTCCATGGTTTGCTCAGACTGCTTTCTGGTACACAGTAAAACCACCTACCAGGGGGTCAAACCACCTACATCAATCATTAATTAGGAAAATGTCCTACAGATTTGCTTATAGGTGATCTGAATAGAGATATTTTCTCAATTGTGATTCTTCTTCACAGAGGACTCTAACTTGTGCTAATCAGGTAAACAAACAAACAAACAAACAAAAAAACAAGAAGTAGGGCAAAATATAAACACTCTATTTTATGAATGAAGCCAGGTAGCACCTCTATAATTCATAAAACACTGGAATGTCAGATAACATTTTTTAACTTAAAAGAAATGTTGAAAGTAAATGTAAAATTTTTAAAAACAAACAAAAATAACCCTAAAATCAGCAATGTTGTAGGATCAACTTGCATGATCAGTAACTTTCTCAGGATACCCATAACATCCAGAGAAGGAGATTATAGACCTACTCCCATTTACAATAATCTTAAAGAAAATATATTACCTAGGAGTAAACCTAACCACAGATATGATGGACTTCTATAATAAAAGCTTTCCATCTCCAAAGAAAGGAATAAAGTAAGTAGAAAATGGAAAGATCCTATGATCATGGATGGCTAGGATCAATAGTGTGGAAATCAGCATAAACTTTAAATAAATATATATATAAATATATATATACATATATATATGGCTGATGCATACTACATGATGTTTTGTAAATATTAATATACTATTGTGTAATGTTTTATCACATGCATATATAACAATGTTTAATGTCTAATCTATTTATCCCTTATGTCATTTATTATACTTATGCTTTGGTTTAAAGTGAACTCATGAGTTTTTCTCTACTTTCTGGAATGTAGGGCATGTGATTTTCATGTGCAGACCTCGATATAGAGGTTCACCAGAATCCTTGCCCTTCATTGTCGCTCAGTAAATGACAGTCAGCCTTTTTCCTTCACACAACCCCATTTTCCCGAGCCTTTGGGAACTCCCATTGTATTTTCAACTTCGATGAAATGAACTTGGTTTAGATATCACTTGTGAAAAATACATGCAGTAATTGTGCTTCTGAGCCTGGCTTATTTCAATCTTCAAGTATATTCATTTTGTTGTAAAATATACAATTTCATCCTTTACTGTAGAATGGTGGTTTGAATATGCTTGGCCTAGGGGTAGCAATCTTAGGAGGTGTGAACTTGCTGGAGTAGATTTGGCTTTGTTGGAGGGAGTGTGTCACTGTGGGGTGGGCTTTGAGACCCTCCTCCTAGTTGCCTGGAAGACAATCTTCTCCTGCTGACCTTCAGATCAAGATGTAGAATTCTCAGCTCCTCCAGAGCCATGCCTGCCTGGATGCTGTCATGTTTCCTGCCGTGAGTGATGATATTGGACCTCAGAACTTGTAAGCCAGCCCCCAATTAAATTTTGTCCTTTATAAGGGTTGCCTTTGTCTTGGTATCTGTGCACAGCAACAAAATCCCTAACTATGACATATGGCTATATAGTCAACTGTTGCATGAGTATACCATGTTTTATTTATTTCTAGGCTTATGCATACTTAGGTCATTTTGATGGCATGTCAATTATAAAGAGTGTTTAAATGAACTTAGGGATGTAGTGTTCCAATATGTCAAATTTTGAAAACTTTAAAAATTATTTACTTATTTTATTTGTTTATATCATAAATGCTGCCCCTTCCTGGATCCTCCTCCCAGAGTTCTTCTCTCCATTCCCCCACCCCTTTGCCTCTGAGAAGGTGCCCTCCAACACCTTCCCTTCTCTGGGGCATCAATTCTCTACATGTGCATCCTCTCCCACTGCGGCCAGACAAGGCAGTCCTCTGCTACATATGTGCCTGAGCCCCAGACCAGCCTTTGTATGCATGCTGGTTGGTGGCTTAGTCTCTGGGAGCTCCCAGGGGTCCAGGTTAACCCTGTTAGAGGCAAATAATGGATAGATACTGTTGTTAGTTAGAAGCAATCCTAGAACCCCACACCTGGGATCAAAATGAAAGCACATTCCTATTTCCGTGTTATCTTGAAGTTATATCAAAGAAAATTGCCTCTTCTACGGACCACAGTTTAAAGGTAAAACTAAGGAGAAATCTGTCTATTACATGCAAGATGCAGTCCCATATACTTAAGGACAGATTTGTTGTTTATGGAGGTGAATAGCACATTTTTTTCTTTGTAAAGACACCAAAA
>JADRCD010079327.1:0-12075 GCA_019843815.1 Montemys delectorum | reverse complement strand
AAGTGCACTTTTAGTTTTAAGACGTATGAAGATAGAAGTGAGTTTCTTAGAAGAAAATAAGAGTGTTTCTAACCAGATTTTAAATGTAGTTTGCGTGTGCCAATGCGTGAGCATGGGGGTGAGGCAGAGGCGGGGCCAGGGCTGGACCACTCCCCTCTGCCCACTTGCAGCCAACAGGGCTCGCAGTCCTGTCACACTGTGACCTATAACCCCTGGCATGTCCCACCCATTCATCCTGCCCGTCAACACCTAGCCCTGCCCACCAGCCAGGGTCACTCCCAATTTCCTCACATCCTGCCCACCTTGCCTTGCCATCCAGAGCTTGGCCTCACCTCCTGAGAGAATCCCTTCCTCCCCCGCTCCCCCCTTACCCTGACTCTGCCTCTTACCTGGCCATTCCCACTCTTACCCCAGCCTTGCTATCTTTCACCCCAGCCATGCCCACTTTCACACTGTCCCTGCCCACACTTATCCTGCCCCCTCCCACAGGTTCGAGACAGAGCTGGGAAGCCTTCGAGGCCCGCTGGGCTATGTGGATTTTTTTTTACTTTGGGGACATTTCCCTGGCTGCTTTATTTTGAATAAAGAATTTAAGAGATTTTTTCATCCTGAGTGACAGAGGTGAGAGCGCACAGTCAGGCCATGCCTCCTCCATGAGATCCCTCCACCTGTCACTCAGGAGCCCCAGGAGGAGGGACTTGTCCCTTGATGGAAAGCCCATGGCCCTGCCCTCATCTTCCCTTCTCCCCAACCCTACCCCTGTCAATGAGGAATCATGTGATCTGGGAAATCCCTGTTCCCTCCTGCAACTGGACTGACCTCCATGTAACCTTAGACCCCTGTGAGACCTTTGACCCATCCCCCCTACAGTCCTGACTGAGTTGTAAGGCCAGGACTCCAGGAGCATCATGCGATCACGAGAGAGCGGGTGGGAGGAAGGGGGGCATGGCTATATGGGCTCTGGGCATGATGTGATAACATGGAGCAGGAGGCGTGGGACACCTGCATGACTCCTGGCTGACCTATGACTCCCATAGAGACTTGTCATGACCCAAGTCCAATGATATTCACAGATATCTGCTCAATGGATGGGAGGGAAAGGAAATGAGTGATGACCTACTGTGCGCAAGCAGGCACTGGGAGTCCTGCCCTCAGACACACATGCTGGTTAGGGTTAGGGGGTCAGGGGTCAGTGTCTATGAGCTCCAGGAGTTGCCTTTGGGAAGTTTTGGTTCACTTAGGCATACGATCACATCATCCGCCATTAAAGAGTTTATTGTGAAATAGGATAAATAAGATAAATCCTTGTTTTATTTTTATTTTTGATCTTACTGTTCTGGGCCAAACTTTTGGATAGGATGTCGGATAGATGAGGTGAAGATGGGCCACCTCCTCTTGTTTGTGAATTAGTGGAGTTAATTATCTCGCCTTGGCCCTAGGCTCGCTATGAAGAGGCATTATTATGTGTAGCTATGGCCCTTGTATCCTTACTCCCTCTGAGAATTTCTTCATAAAATAGAGTTGGATGTCACTGGAGAATTTTTCAGCGTCTAGTGAGATGATCGCTTCCTTTTTATTCCTTACCATTTTTAAGCATGTTATATGGAACTCTCCCTCCATCTTTCAAGGAAGCCTATCTTATTAATCATCCCGGACGAACTTTTCTATCTTATTTTATTTGTTTTCCTTATTAAGGGTCTTTGCAACTGTGGTTTTAAGGAAAATGGGTCTGTAATTTCCTTTGTTTGCAGGGTCTTTATTGACTGCCCATTTGGGTAACCTTGGTCTCACAAGATATGGGGGTGAGACTTTGTCTGAGAAAATACTTGGGGTTGCTGTATAATAATAAAAAGTGTACTCATAAAATAATAATAAATAGATACATAAATACATAAATAAATAAATAAATATATAAATAAATAAATAAATAAATAAATAAATAGAAAAGGCCAACCAGTGGTGATGCTCGTCTTAAATCCCAGCACTTGGGAGGCAGAGGATGTTTTAAATTGATTGAACTTTTAATATGTAAAGATTGTGGGACTTTAGATCTTGGGGATGAATAAGAAAGTAAGGGTTGAGGCTTAATAGTGATGTGTTTGTGTGTCAAGTTGACAAGGGGTCAATTGTACTGGCTGGTTTTGTGTGCCGACTTGACACAGGCTGGAGTTATCACAGAGAAGGGAGCTTCAGTTGGGGAAATGCCTCCATGAGAACCAGCTGTGGGGCATTTTCTCAATTAGTGATCAAGGGGGTAGGGCCCCTTGTGGGTGGTGCCATCTCTGTGCTGGAAGTCTTGAGTTCTATAAGAGAGCAGGCTCAGCAAGCCAGGGGAAGCAAGCCAGTAAGAAACATCTCTCCATGGCTTCTGCATCAGCTCCTGCTTCCTGACCTGCTTGAGTTCGAGTCCTGACTTCCTCTGGTAATGAAGAGCAATGTGGAAGTAAGCTGAATAAACCCCTTCCTCCTCAACTTGCTTCTTGGTCATGATGTTTACACAGTAATAGAAACCCTGACTAACACAGATACCAAGGTGTGGTGCCATCCTTTATTTCAGAGAGCATTTTATATTATAAAAAAACAATTAATATTTTTTTTTGTAAATGACTATCAACTGGATTAATATGGGGGTGTAGTTCCATTCCTTCTCAATAGTGAGACCCCCATTTTGAACAGAACCATGCAGGCCCTGTGCATGCTGCCACATTCTCTGCAATGTAATTTCATATGTGCATCTATCTTTCTTGTTTTAGAAGTCCTATGAGTGAGTGTTCTCCATGGTTGGTGTTCTCAAATTGCTTTGGCACTAATAATATTCTATCTATACTTCCACAGCATTTCTTGAGTTCTGAGGCAAGGGATTTTATGGAGACATCCCATTTATGAATGTGTGTTCCAAATTCTTTTACATTCTCAAAATTGACTGGCTAAGGGTATTTGTATTTGCTCCTATCTATTACAGAAGAAAAGCTCTCTGATGGTGGCCGATCAAGACCCTGATTTTTAAGTAAAGCTCACAACCATCTGTAATGGGATCTGATGCCCCCTTTTAGTCTGTCCGAAGGTAGCAACAATGTACTCACATACATTAAATAAAGTAATCTTTTTTAAAAGTTGTTAGCTCATTCAGTGTCACACATTCTTACCTTTGATGGCCTATAGTCAATTGACAATTTTAAAGATGTTTTCCATGATGGTCCTGTAAGATGTGTGTAACAGTATTCTTTTTAATAAACAGTTATAATTAGTAATTTCCAAACTATTGGGATTTTTGTGAATAGATTATAACATGAAATCTAAATGTATCTTCACACATACCAGGAAAAAGTTTGACTGTCAAAGACATGTTGGGTAAAAGATAAGGTTTCTTGTTGATTTCATCAACAGCAAAAGATATTACAAGAAAGAACTCGTATCTTCTTGCTGGTACTCTAAAATAAGGCATAATAATCATTAAGGGAGATGTTTACAATATGAAATTTCAATTGCAGTAAAGTTTGTAATATAAGTCATGCTAAATTTCTGTCTAAATGTCTTGAAATAAGACTCATAAATTAGAGATCTTTAGAGCTGAATACAATTTAAGAATTCATAAACATAGGCCTATTGCATGTGCAAACATTTTAGGTAAATTTGATAATCATTATCCAAATGACAAGTGTAGTGGCTACTCCTGGTTGTCAACTTAACTATGTCCGAAGTGGTACAGTCTCTACATTTTAATGCAACTTAAGCCGCTAGAGATCTACCAGGACAGTTGCAGGGTTGGTTTCCTTCTTGGCCTGCTCTATTACAACACAGCATCACTATTGTCACACTTAATCTATTATATAGCTCTTCCATTTACTGCTTCCATCTGTCCTTTGGTACATATAATCACAATTTTTATATCTGAAGACTCAGATACATGGCCTCAATCTAAATACTTTGTCCTTTGCAGTTTAACTGAATATGACAAATGATGAGTAAGTGTATTCATGAGCTCCTATTAACCTAAGACAGAACATGCATAAATGCTGTGCATGGTTCCATGCTGGGTAAGAAGAAGCAATATAGACACCAACCTAAGACAGGTATATTCAGTTGGAGCATCCTTTATTAAATAAAATAAAAGTGTAGGAACGGTGGAGAGCCAGAATACTGCCACAAGAGCAGTGTCTACAGCCAAGGCTATGAGAGCAGTTTGTGTAGTCAAGAGGAACTCTTATCTATGTTTAGTCTGTAGAGGAAATTACTCAAGAAGAGCTTTGTTTGCTGAAGTGCTTATAAGCTGGAGCTACAGAAATAAACTTTGAGCCTTCTTCAGAATACTGTCTTTGCACCATGCTTCTCTTACTCATCTCCTTTTTATTTCTAGCTCTCCTTTAAGGTGAGCCTTTCTGAACTGTAAGCCACTGGACAGCTAGCTACATTATATATCAAACATCTTAGTAATATTGAGTATTTTGAGAATCAAATAATACATCAAAAATTTTGTTCAACTTTTATATTTGTATCTTTTTGTATCCTAATAATATCCTAATGCATATTTAATAGCATTTTAACAGAGGATCCTATATCTAATGATGTGTACTTAATCATTTCCAAACATACAAAATATTCTTTGGGAATTAAGTATAGTAAAGGTGAATTAAATATTTTAAAAAATTACTAAAAATATATTCAAGCCAGTTTGTGTATGCTGGTGCTCTGAGCAGACCTTGGGTGCAAACTCTGCTGAAGGCACATAGTACCCAGAGGAAATTCTACTCTCATGTGTTCTAACACCCCTAGGATCATAAGATCACAGGTTCCCAGAATCACAGGATCACAGAGACAGTTTGACTCTGAGGAGTTCTTACACAACCAGGATCACACGAAAGACAGTCAGATTTAGCAGGGCAGGTAGCACTAGAGATAACCAGATGGTGAGAGGCAAGCATAAGAAAAGAAGCAACAGAAATCAAGGTTACTTGGCATAATCAGAACCCAATTCTTCCACCATAGCAAGTCCTGGACACACTGTCACACTAGAAAAGCAAGACTCAGATCTAAAATCTCATGATGATGATACAGGACTTTAAGAAAGAAATGAATAACTTACTCAAAGAAATACAGGAGAATACAGGTAAACAGCTAGAATCCCTTAAAGAGGAAACACAAAAATCATTAGAGAACTACAGGAAATCACAATCAAACAGGTAAAGGAAGTGAACAAAACCACCCAGGATGTAAAAATGGGAATAAAAGCAATAAAGAAATCACAAAGGGAGACAACCCTGGAGTTAGAAAACCTAGGAAAGAGATTAGGAGTCATAGATGAATGCATCACCAACAGAATACAAGAGATAGAAGAGAGAATCTCAGGGGAAGAAGATATCACAGATAACATTGACACATTAGTCAAGGAAAATACAAAAATCAAAAACTCCTAACCTAAAATATCCAGGAAATCCAGGACACAATGAGAAGACCATACCTAAGGATAATAGGTATGGAAGAGAGTGAAGATTCCCAAATTAAAGGTCTAGTAAATATCTTTAAAAAATTATAGAAGAAAACTTCCCTACCTAAAGAAAGTGATGTCCATAAACATACAAGAAGCCTACAGATCTCCAAATAGACTAGACCAGAAAAGAAATTCCTCCCATCACATAATAATCAAAACACCAAATGTACTAAACAAAAAAAGAATATTAAAAGCAGTAAGGGAAAAAGGTCAAGTAACATATAAAGGCAGGCCTATCAGAATTACACCAGACTTCTCAACAGAGACTATGAAAGCTAGAAGATCCTGGGCAGATGTCATACAGACCCTAAGAGAACACAAATGCCAGCCCAGGCTACTATACCCAGCAAAACTCTCAATTACCTTAGATGGAGAAAACAAGATATTCCATGACAAAACCAAATTTGAACAGCATATTTCCACAAATCAAGCCCTGCAAATGATAATAGATGAAGAATGCCAACATAAGGAGCAAAACTACACCCTAGAAGAAGCAAGAAAGTAATGTTTCAACAAATCCACAGAAACATAATTCCACCTCTAACAACAAAAATAACAGTAACAATTTCTTTTTCTTAATATCTCTTAATATGAAAATTAATATTACCAACATATCCTAATAGATTGAAATTCAAAAGTATAAGAATTTAGAAATTTGTTGGCTATCATCCAGTGGTCTCTATATTTTGATAATTGGAGAAAAAGGTCTGATATTGTAGAATCCACATATACTTTCTGCTTGTTTGTATGTGACACTATCTTGCTGTGTACCACATAATGGTCTTGAAATCATGTTTCTCCTATCTCAGCCTCTCTATTAGTAGGATTGTTTCTTTGATGTTTTCACACTATACTATGGATTTCAGGACAGCTTACATATTTCAAAAGTATTTATACAGCCAAAAAACATAGACAATTAACTTGGGAGAGGGCTTGAAAGAAAACAACAAAGAGTGAGCCTGAATGCTTTGCTTGATGTGAGTAACAATTGTACCAAGTTTGAAGAAGAGGATTTTATAAGTTACTCTTTTTCTGAGATGAATGCTTTTCAAATTTATCACAGCCAATGAACCAGATTCTTACCCTCACCTAATATCTGTGCCACCCTCCAAGCAGAACCATTGTTCATTGAAACAATTATTGAATGACTTTATGGATTGACTATCTTAATACCTACACCATTTCTTAAATGAATGTGACCTGTTCTCTGTGGGCTGAGAATGAAGTCAAATAGCTTTGACCATAGCATGATATCTGTATTCAAAAATCAAGCCTACACTTCATTCCTTGGCACAACAGAACTATCAACTCTCAGCTTAGTTACGATGGAGGTAAAATCCTTTGGTGATGTGAGGGTCATTGAAGTACAATGTCACTACAATGAAATCCAATGTCTAAATATTGTTTTTATTTTGGGCTTTTTCACAGTAAGGGCCAAGATTTTAAGATCTACTAAAACCAAACCTGACCAAAAAAAAAAAAAAAAAAAAAACAAAGAAGCTTTATTTATGTTCATTGAAAAAAACTAGTAGTGATATATTATTTTAGAATATGCAGTAAATATGTTTGGAGTTATTTAAAATTTAAATTGAGAAATACAAATGTATTTTCAGTATTGCTGTAGACAAACATCTAATAAGACTATTCAATTGTTTCTTGTTTTATATCATGCAATTTTATAATTCTCATTTTTATTATTACAATACTTTATACATTTTAAAGGATATGACAAAATAAAAAATGAAATGTAATATATATGTATATGTATATATATATATACATACATACATTATATATATGTGTGTGTGTGTGTGTGTGTGTGTGTGTGTATTCAAAAGCCCTCATATGACACGACTTGATGTAGTGTGAGAATATTCAGTGCATTATACATCTGTTTCCAGTGTAAAACAGTTTACTTAAAAAATATTACCAATGCTTCTAGGAGAGAAATTATTTTATGAGCAAATATTTCACAAATTTCAAAATAGAAAAATTTCTTTGAAGTTAAATATTAAAATATGCTAATTACAAGCACAGTGAGAAATAATATCAAAAATATTTCCAAGATGTTTGTAGAACTTGATTTGATTTTAATTTTTTTTTTTTTTTTGGTTTTTCAAGACAGGGTTTCTCTGTGTAGCCCTGGCTGTCCTGGAACTCACTCTGTAGACCAGGCTGGCCTCAAACTCAGAAATCCACATGCCTCTGCCTCACAAGTGTTGGGATTAAATGGGTGTGCTACCACTGCCCGGCAATTTTAATATTTTCAACTGTTAATATTCAACAAACAATAATTATTTTAAGATATTTTAATTTAAATTTATTTATCCATTTCAAAATATAAAAAAATGATACCATATAGCCCGAATAGTATCCTTTAGGCTCTTTTACACATCAATTTAATGTTACCATTTTTGTGTGTTGTTACTATGTAAATACAGTAAATTTCATAAATACAGTATCAGATTTTTCTTAACACCTCAGTCTTCCTAATTCCTTGAGATGCTTTAAGTGATGTCTGAGCATATTGAGAGATCTTTTTTCAATATGAAAAAAGTTAGCAGTTTATCTGTTACTTTAGCAATTACCTCTCACTAGGAATAAAAATACCAAACATGCTCATTAGCTTTTTTCATTTTAGAGTTTGGAGCTAAATTTTTCTTTCTAAACATGAGAATTGTATTGACACAGTTCATATATTTTTAGTTTAAATTCTAATATGGCTTCCAAAAGGATCAGCAATGAGAATTTCCACTAATTTTCAATTTAGATATGGGATAATACAGGATACATCAGAATTTAAATTCCTACTGACCTATCAAAGAAGTATAATAATGGAAAGCCACAATCACTTTCAAAGAGTACACAGTGTACTATGGCTAACAATTAGAAAACTTATTCTTTTGAACACCAAAGACATGAAAATGGAATAAGAGATGAAATGAGAGTCAGAGACAGAAAAGCACATGAAACCTCAGTTCATGATAAAAAGAAGTCCTAAGCACATTTATTAACAAAAAAGGAAGTAATTTCAACATTTCTTTCCTGATGATCTGCAGCTACCAATGATAATATCTCATACTTGGGATCTTAGAACAATGTATCTAATTTGAAAACAGCTTCTCATCTGTAAGACATATATTTTCTCCAATATTTTCTCTAATGTGATATTATATGTAGAAAGGTGTCAATTCATCTGTCTTGAATTCACAATTCCAACCTTTGTCAAGAGCTCAATATGAAGAGGCTGCATCATTGCCTTTATTCAATTATCTACCAACAATCCCATAATTATTGAATGATTAATAGAAATGTTGACCACCTACCTGATACTGATATCAAGCCTAACATGTGATGGGCATTTGCATAATTGAATGAAAAGATTATTCTGATAACAGGATATGAAGCCTGGCAGTCTTTTTCTACATTCAGTGTCAACTCCAGAATGGCAGGAGGGGCTCATTTAAAGGCTATTTTGAAAGCAAAGCATATGTATATTCACGAGTATATATATATATATATATATATATATATATATATAAATATATATATATATTATATGTATAACATTATATATTGTGGCATTATATATGTCACATATATGACATTATATATGTGACATATATAATGTTATACATGTAATCAGGTATAGTAGACCCACATATGCACAATTATTTCAATTTAGAATTTATACCCAACTGATATGGATACTAAAATTATATAAACTTTTTATGAATGCATTTAGATGCATGCTCATACAGGGATTGTTTGCAGATAATTGAATATAGGCAGTGAGGCAGCCTCCTCATATTGAGCTCTTGCCAAAGGTTGGAATTATGAATTCAAGGCAGATGAAGAGACACCTTTCTACATATAATATCCACAAATCCTCAACACATACAGTCCAGTCTCTCTCATTGTCCACCATTGTGATCTATATCTCTGTTTAGTAAAGCATAACTCAACTGTGATACATTTGAAAGTATTAAAATAGTGACTGATATTACAATTAATTTTCAGTGCTTCCTAAAGTTACAGGGAGAATAACAGGACAGAACCCCACAGTTTGTGTACAGAGCTAAATATTTCTAATATATAACATTGAATCAGAAAACAAATTAATGACTTACTAAAATCAACAATATTATAAAAATTGTCTTTAACAGGTTCATCAAATATCCCAAAGAATAAAAAACACTCACTTCTCAAATCTCCATCATTATCTTCATTATTCTTAATCCTTCAAAAGCAAGTGGGTTCATCCAAACAGCACATGATGAGAGAAAACTTAAGGAGCAAAAATGAATCTTGAGAGAAACCAGCTTGTTCATGTCTGCTAGGATCTAAGATGGAGCTGTTGTGAAATCCGTTTCTTATGCAGACAAACCTCACACACACATTTACACCTATGTATCTGTTTTAAGGATACTACTGTCTGGAGATCCACTCAATTATATTTACAGTTCCTTTCCATTCATCCTATGTCATGCTCCTTGGATAAATTGGGAAAATTCGGACCTAGAGATCTTCATCTGAGGTCTGAAAAGTTTTGATCAACATATTTCTGAAAACATGTTTTGGAGATCATGTTTTCTACCCTCAGGTGCCATGATTTCATTCATATGCATGACAGAAATCCCAAGGGCAATTTTCTCTTGGACACGTTGGACCAGACCATGTGTCAACAGCCATTTATATGAACACAATGGATATCACCAGAAATACTTTAGTAAGATGAGAGTTGAGAAGTTCTCAAGTGTTTCATATCATTCAGTCTTTGAGTTGAATCATGGGACATTATGTCTTTCATTGTCTAGTATAGGGAAAGAGAGTCTCAAATGCCACATTGAGCCTGAAGGTGAGCATCCTCTCTGCTGTTCACATACTGTTGTATTCTACTCATGTTTACAAAATTCCTTCCAACTTCCTGTAATTCGTACCATCTGGAGAACATGTCATTATGCTAGATCCAAAAATTCCAAGAATTATGAAGGTTCAACACCCAACCTGTTCAATATCAGTACATATGCAGACATTCACTGAGTCACTATGCTGATCTCTTGCCTAGCAGTCAGTGCCATTTGATGAAAAATTTCTTTGGTTAATGTTTGTTCACACCACATTAAGAAGTTAGAGAACAATTTCATATATTTTACTCAAAGGAAAGAATTAAAGAATGTCATTTACTTGAGAGAATATTATTGCTAATTTTAGTATAAAACTTGTAGTTTCCATTCATGTATAATTTGTATTTGTTTTGAAATGGTGCTATCTTGGATTACATTGCAGCAACACAGATGTTTGTCTGTTATGCTAATTTATGCAACATGGTTATATTTCAATAAGTGACACAGTTGTAGCATTGAATTTGATTTGTATTTTTGAACTACCTTATATTTTCCCCATAATATCCACACTGAATTAAGTGGAGTCTTTAATGGTTGGTATGTCAGCGAATTATAATAAAATCTTGCTATGGAGTTTATTGTATTATCTTTGCTACTAAGAATAAACATTTGTTTCATACTTTGGTTGATTTATAACTTTTTCAGTTTAATTTTTTACATTACTTTTGCAGACTTAATGGACTGGGATCTATAACATACTCATTATATCAAGACTACAGGTCCTTTAATAATCTTGACTTTGCTTTTGCCCAGATTTAGAGGCGAGGTTCCATGTGCTTTTCTACAGAGACATCCTCCATGTTGTTTGGAACACAAATAGTTCTTCTTGAAATTTCTTTTCTTTTTACATAAAGCTCACATTTATTGACTTGACTTGGAGGAAAGAAAGCACACCACACACCACCAGGTCCTTCCTGATTATCAAGGGCATCTATGGTTTCTTTTTCTCCTTTAAGTTATTCTGTTGGGTGGCAATCTTAAAGTATTCACTATAGTATTTTGGGGGGTATATAAAATAACATTATCTTCTATGTATCAGAGAGAATATTCCATAGCTTCTTTCCAGTTTGTTGTCCCTTCCTTTCTTGTTGGAATCAGATATCCAATCCCATGTTATGCTATGTGGAACATGTGATGGCCTCATCACATAACTTCAGTTTCTTCATTGCAAAGAATGTGTCAGCCACAGGTGCATGTGCTAATGTTCTTTGAGGGGCCACAGCTGCTGCAGGTTGGTCGGTGATGAGAGTGACAACAGGGCCCTGGGGTCACAGTTGCTGTTGGGCTGGGTGATAGTGATTTCACTCTTAGTCATCCCCCTGCCTCACACACTTCATTTTCCATAAACCCCGTGCCTCACTTGTAGTCATTCCCCTGCCTCAAGTCTACAGGAGGGGTGGAGGTGAGGGGACATCCCACAAAAAAGCAAGTGTGCTGTGCTGGCTCTGGAGGAAGGTAGGCATGGTTCCACAGTGCAGCAAGGCTTTGTCATGTAAAACGTTGCTAAGTTACCTGTGTAGCAAGAGCAACTAGGTTTTATTTATAAATTAAATGAGTCCCTACCTTCAGGGTAGTCCTGGGAGGGCTACTGTGAACTTGAACACTTGCAATAGGGAAAATACAATTACTAGACTGAAGTCATACTTATAATCATGAAAGTCTAGGCTAAAATTATTAAAT
>JADRCD010079302.1:0-10990 GCA_019843815.1 Montemys delectorum | reverse complement strand
AGATAGATGATAGATGATAAATAGATAGATTGATAGATAGATGATAGATAATAGAAATAAATCTGAGTAGATGAAAGACAGGCTAGCAGCACAAACAGAAAACCCCCAAAATTTTAATCATACTAGTTTCCATCTAGTAGAAGAAACAACCAGTTCTGCATAAACATGCACACCTGAGGCCATTCTTGCTCCACCCCCATTTTCTTCATTGCCTGCTGGCTTCTCCTTATTTATTGAAGGTCTTCTATGGCACTTTGAAAAATGTGGCTGAAATACCAGATGCTCACCAACCACAGGGCTTGAAGGGACTGAACAAAGAGGGGATTTGGAAGACCTACTAGGTAGCTTAAATAATGAAACATGCTTGTTAACGCACAAGTCTAACTCCAGCAACCAATGCATGATTCATGCAACATTTTAACTATTCTGTCTAAAAATAATGTCTGTCAAATTTAGACTTGAATTTTGGTGAAAAAAACCAAAACAAAACCCTAAACAACTCCAAGTTTTGGGAATTTGTATCATGTGTAGCACAGGCCTAAAATTTAAAGCATCACATTTATAGGCAGAGTGTGCTGGCTAATTTGTCTTACGGAGAGCACATTCTCTATTTCAGAGAAAGCAAATACAGCCATGGTACATGCTGTGCAGACAGCCCTGTTAAGATTATTGTGTAGTAAATAATCATGTAAAATCTGACGTGACTTATGGGTCTTTAGTCTAAAGTTATATCAAGGTCATATGTTACCAGAGGCAATTTCTTCAAATGCATAATTTATAGCACCAGCCCTCTGACTACCTGGCAGACCTGAGCGGAGAAATGAATACATCTAGCAGAACAAAGACCCTTAGAGGATTAGTGTTTAGCTGAGGTCATAGGGGCAACTGGATTACTACATTTTAAGCTGTTCTTCACAGAGAGATGGCTAGATGAAATGAAGACCCAATCTAGTCAAAGAATTTAAAATTAATCTCAGAAATCTTCATTTTGAATATCTAGGTGTGATATTCATGCCTGTGGTTGATGCCTAGTACCTACTGTCAACTGGGGTTTTTCTTGGTACGTGTTAAGAACAATAGGAAAATCCCTGTTATCCCCAAATCAGTATCTACATAAATATTGAGGTAAGGATCAGGCAAAGATCACCAAGAAAGCAAAATGAGTGACAAGGGGCAAGGAAAAAGAGATAAACCGAACTAAAACCAGTATGAGATGTGAGAAGAAGAAAGGGAAATAAAGAGGCAAGGGCAAAGAAGGCTAGGCACGGTTGCTCATCTGGTGGTAGGGAGATCCTGAGTTCAAGGCCAGCTGGGGCTCTAGAGTCAAACCCCATTTCACAAAAGCAAACAAGCAAACAGAAGCACTAAAACAGGATAGGAAAAGGAAGGGTAGGACAAAGGATACTTGACAAGAGACAAAGGACACTTGGAAGAGACAGGAAGGTGAACAGGGTGGAGTCACGTGCCTGCGTAAGAACTCAGTCATACAGGGCTTATATTCATTTTGGACATTTCTAGTGCTCTACAAGTCCCTACAGATTTGGGATTATTATTTCTGGTCCACAAAGCATATCCATCTGCCAGGGAGCACGCCGGCCTAACGCAATCCTGAACCCCAACGGTCTACAACTGACGTCTCATTTGCTGTTGAGTGTCTTCTCGTTCCTTCTCTGTTCTGCATTTCTATGAACAGTGTTCATAGAGACTGAATTGCTGCAAGAACTAGTTTCTTCTAGTCTTTTCCTTTACCCTCCAAGTAGTCATTGATATGTACCCCCCCCCCGTTGTCCCGTCTTCATTCAACAGAAGCTTTACAATTGTTCTCCGTCTTCCTACACTCACATCTGAACATGATACTTGCCTGACACCACCACCAGCTAGAGTTCATGATGGAGTCCAGCCACTGTCCATGGCCACATATAACCTTCATGATCTTACTCTGGCAAGCCCATCTGTCCACTTCACCTCCTCCTCCCATGACCACACCCTCACTCTGTAGTTACAACTGCATTTAAACTAAAGAGCAAAGAGCAAAGCAGCAAGCCCCATGAAGAAGTTCTGTCTGGGAACATTTATCCACTGCTTCCAATCAGCTATTTTTTTGTTTGTCAGTTTATATAAATTTAAAGCTCTGTTTTATTATTAAGTTGTGTTTTTTTAAATAATCTTGCTCACACAAAAGCAGACAGTGAATATTTTCCGAGGAAAGGAAAGAATTATTTACCATAACCAGATCTACTTATCTCTTCCACCAATGAGATCCCTCAGCCAGACAGAATGCCATCATAACCCTGAACTTTCTCGAATGACTTAGTCCTTCACATGTGGCTGCCCTCCCTGTCTTTTACTTTGGGGCTGCTGATCACCAAGGTTGTTTTCTCATGGAGAACTGTATTGATTAGCTGCTGTTGCATAGGATGCTGGCTTGAGGAACTCTGTCCTCATAATTTTCATTGCAACAGGAGGGAAGCCTCCCTTCTCACTCAGCTTGGGGGTATCAAATACAAGAGCTGTCAGTCATTAGGACTAAACAATTTTCAGGGACTAAAGCAAAATCATAGCTTTTAGATTATCCCATGGGAGTAAATGAAGTTCTTGTATTTATTTTGGTGGGACATGCTTTGTGTATTCACAGGGAAAACCCCAAGCATTTACTCTAAATGTCTGTCCCCCTAACTGCAAATGCTATATGATTAAAATTGTCCACAACTACGCAGTCAGAACTGTGTCTTGGGCACTGTTGTCTACCCAGTAAACAGATCTTTTCATACATACATGAAGTGACCTGGCAAACAATGGAAATGAGTCTACTTTTGGCTACAAGCCTACCTCTTCTTCATGACCAGCACGACTCCAAGAAATATGATAACAAACAGCAAGATGCCTGCAATCACTCCAGCGATTTTAACTGTGTGGTCTGTTTGTTTCTCGGGTTCAGGGACAGGCTTTGGAGTAACGGCCCCTGGAGACGAAAAGGAGAGCAAGTGGGTAAGGCAGAATAAAGACGTTACATTTAAAATTTTTCCCCATGCATTTAACAGAATAATACAACTTATCAGAGCCGGCAGACTGACAGGCTTTGATTTTTTTTTTTTTTTAAAGCAGCTTTCTCAGGTGCTGAAAGCATTGTAATTGTTCCTGTTGCTCTTCAACACTTCACTCCGCCACAGCACACCCACGACTGACCCTTTTATGACAGACTTCTCAAATGCACTTTTAAATATTTTTATTATCTCCTTTAGCTCCCGTTCTCCCTCCATTAAAAAACTCGCTAAGAGCACAATAGCTGTTCCTGAGCCTTTATCCAAATTTGATTTGCTGGAACATTTTCCTCAATTATTTTTCATAAATGAAGCAATAATTCCATCACGTATTAGCCCAAACACCTGGAAGAGGGAGATAAGCTCATTTACCATGCATCTTACCAGCAATTGTTTTTTAACACAATAGAGACCCCCCACCTTTGGAAATCTGAATCTGGGTCACATCTGGTGAGCTAAAGGATCCTTCTAAGCAATTTATTTACCACGTGGGGCAGCAGCCGGTTGATCATACCCCTGGTGCCCACAGTTCATATCTGTTTAAATGAGATAACTGGGGCCTCAGAGTGGCGACCGTGGCTCAGCTCGCTTGCATGCCTCTTTCCGACACACTGTTTGTCCTGCTTATGGTGATGGAATGTCAAATCTGTGTCTGATGCGATATCCATTTCCTCTGCTGATGAGTTCAGGATGAAGAATATTAGGAGTGTAATGTCCAATTCATTCAACGGTGTCTACTTTTTTAAAAAAAGGTTTCTCCTTGCCTCGTCGGGATAGGATAGCCTCTGGTATCCGGACCACCATACCACCCTTACTAAATACAGCAATTTCATGTCCAAAATTCTCAGCTTAGAATCCTCTTTACATTTCTGTTGGTCAAAAGTAATGACGAGTGTGAGTTTGAACCTGCTCTTTCTCCCTTTCCGTTGTGTCTTATACCAGCGTGCTCCTCTGTGCTTGTGAAATAGCATTGGTCCTACCTGCCTCTGCCCACATGTACAGCAGACCGGAAGTCATGGTGCGGAGTGGGGTATTGTGGGAAATGGGGCATTATGGCCAACTGTGGAAGGTCCTTTGGAAGCATATGGACCCGATTTCTTTCCAACTAAACTCATATTAAGATTTTTATTCAATAGAACAAAGCTGTAACCGGGCCTGATGAAGCTGGGTGCAGATTAGAGGAGAAACGAGATAGAAGACCTCAGGCCACCAGTATAAGCTTATTGCCTGTGGAGGGCCAGCTACTGTCCCAGGTGTCCTGTGTACTGCCTCCTAGGGCCAGCTTTAGTTACTGCTTTTCATAAAAATGAGCATCCTAGCTATGCATCTACCCTCCTTATTCACAATGATGTACTCTAAGCAAAAGCCTTCTGAAGGATCTTTCAATGACTATCCATTATATCATCATTATTATTATTATTATTATTATTATTATTATTAAGTTTACTTCTGACAATGTCAAGAAGACGGAACATTCTTCCTGCTACCCTCCCCCCACTCCTTAGGCAGGTAATCCTCAAACCTGCTGTCTAGTTAAATATTGAAAGTATTAATGACAATTACTTTATAATGATAAAATAATTAAATATTATTTAAAAGACAATAATGATAATCTGAGGAACACTCCCTTTCCTAGACCTATTCTCACAGCACCAGGTGGCAGATGCAGAGGAAATTGCAAGGTTAAATATATTGTTTAGAAAATTCTATAGAAAAATGCATACTTGATAAGAGGATGAAAAACTTTATAAATGGAAAATGTAACATTCAGAATGGGGGTCCAACCTTTTCTATTTTTACTTAATATCCAATTTTAAATGTGTAATTAAAAAAAGAATCTCTCTTATTAACTAGAGGTTACCAGTTCTTCAAATACAGTTTCAATATAACAAAATATTTTTTTTTTTTTGGTAAATAGTCAGAAAATATACCAATTGAGAAAGAGCGAATTTAAGGAAAAAAATCCTTTTAGTTAAAAACATTTTAACATAAAAATTTAAGATGATCTAACTTATATACTATAAGTTCAGAGAAAAGAGGACCCACTGACTGAAACAGCTGCATAGATTTTCGTAGGAAGCCATGACGGCTCAGGTTGGCAACCAGAGCTCCTGACCACTTGCAATGGCTTCCCTTTGCTAGGCTGGGACCAGCTGAGGGAAGACAGCCCTGCTATTAGAACACCCCCAAAGAATTCAGCTGATTACTGCAAGGGTGACCGTGAACATGGAAGAGAATATCATCAATACTCTGCATTTACTTAACAGGTGGTGTCTTGACACCTAACCACATTTTCTTCTGTATATTAGGAGAACATTTGCGTGTGCCAGGGAGAGAAGCATTTGAACAAAGTATGTGGGCTGCATGACTCTCGGTGCTAGGCTCTGGGGTGATGACCAAGTAGAAAGAACTAATAAGGAATTACTGAGACAGGACCACTGGGGAGACCTGCAGAAGGAATGAGGGTGAAGCATGCCCTCCCCGCCCCCCATCCCTGCAAGCAGTGGAGAGACGGGACTATCGGGCAGGGGTGGAGTGTGGTGAACTGGGGACACAGCACATGGCATTGGTATACGAAGGTCATGTCTACAAATGGGAAGAATTCGGGTGGGAGTTACAGGAGGGTTCCGAGTGGAAGAGATACGATCTGGAGGCTGTCCATGCTGGAAACACAGACATCAGAGAGGTTCTCACAACAACCTGAACCTGGCTCTAGGTGGCAGTAGTGGACATGGAGAGACCTTGTTCAACTTCATTATAGTTTCATAATAGTCATAGGTAGTTGTTGATGAGCTTCAATACATCAGTACAAGCAATATCGGGTTTCTGGAAGCCATTAGGGAAAATGTGACTTCATCACTGCCCGTCACTGACAGTGTGGGTGAAGCAGGCTCAGAGGGCAGGTAGGGAAGACAGAGCTTCACTTTGGACTAGGTAGGATTCAGATGATGACACCTGAAGGACAGACCAAGCAGTGAGCAGTTGGGACCCATGAAATCTCTGCGTGTCCGGTATAAATTTAGGAAACATCATAATAATGGTGTGGTGGTGCATAAAGCCACAAGCCTACTTGGGGCAGGAAGAAAATAAAAACTGAGAGGTGAACCAGCCAGGGGATGGTAGAGAGGAATGAGCAAGGAGGAGGTCAGAGGATGAGCAAAGAGAGGACGCCCTGTGAGTCACGGCCAGTGAGGCTTAGTCCTCATCTGTTAAGATGGCTGCATTTCTGAGGCCAAATGCAAACAATAAACAGAAACAAAAGTCAGTGAGAAAGGGGAGAAAGAGAAGGCCTGCAGCAGTCATGTCTTGGACAGGTCAAAGCTTGGGGCCATATCCAGGAGATGGGGTTGGCCGATGGGGAAGGGATCTTGGAACATGATCCTGCCCCCGTGCGTTTATTGCCCTTGAGGAAAGCAGATAGAGGGGTTGGGAAGAAGCAAGGTAAGAAGGTTTACCAAGAGGTGGGGGGAAGGCAAAAAGAGTATGGACAGTGAGGGTCCTTGGAAGAAGCTGGAGGCTGGAGAGGCATAGGCTCTGCAGCTGCTGGAGGTGAGAGCTGAGCCTTGGGAGTGGTGGAAAGCACAGGGCAGGTGAATAAGGATGGCTGGGTATGAAGGAAAGGGGGCAGCTCTTGCTTCAATAAAAGTGCACTGAGAAGTTAGCCCTGATGCTGACAGAGGCGAGGGCTGGGGAGAGAGCACTGGGAAAAGATGAGGGGTGGGGCTGTGACTTAGCCCAAAGCACAGGAAGCTCTAGGATACCATAACCAGAGTGAAGAAAGAGGAAGGGGAGGAGGAGGAGGAAGAGCAGCAGAGGGTACAGAATGTAATGAACACTTGAAATGATTTTCTAAGGTGGCAGAGGAACGACCAGTGAATGTTAGAAGTACAGATGCCTTACCCAGATCTCCCATGTAACCTACATACAATAGTATGGCAGAATACACAATAAGTTTGTTTATATGGCACAGGTTTCAAATAGATGCCTCTTTAGTAAGTACTTTTCCTGCTTCTGGTACTGTAACTAAGGGGAGTTAGATTACTGAGTTCTGGTGGCCATGATGACAGAGATCTGGTCACTGCCATCAACATAGGCAATCCCACTAAATTCCCCAGAGCTCCAGAACCTGCCTGGCATAGCGAAGGGAACAGAGCCAGAAAAACTCCTTGCAAGAGGCAGCAATAATGAGTGGTCTGATGTCCCCAGACAGGTAGAAAGCATGCATTAGGGTGCTGGGCAGAGAAGGCTCTGTGAGTACATAATAGCTTTGCTTTTGGAGCCTGAGCCAGGGCTGGGAACAGTCTAGGCAGGACCTTGGAAGCCTTGCCTTGTGCTGTGATAGGCACTGCCCATAGGTAGAACATTGTGAGTTAGATAAGATAAACAATGAGCCAGAGAGAAAATGGAAGTGGCCTTGAGGTGACTATCTAGGCAGGAACCCACAGATTCCACAAAGAAGAGGGAGGAGGTTAGGAAGCTGTAGGAAGACTATCATTCTACTAGCTAGGAACTCTTGATGCCACAGCTAAAGTGGGGCAGGGATACACCTGACGACCAACAGCTAGCGCTTGAATCTTCTGGTTTGAGTCTTCCTTGGGTGGATGGGGTAGGTGCTGCTTCTTCAGGGGGATAAGCCTGTTTGGGTTCAGCATTCAGACTTTACCCAAGCAACCCATGACAACCGTCCCAGCATGCTTAGGGCTATGTAGTGGCAAACCAATACCGTCATCTTCCCTCCTGACTTTAGGCCCCTGGGGTCAGGGGAGATGCAGGAATAATGGGAACTGTTCAAGAAAGACTTTAGGAGGCAGAAACGTGCTAACAGGACCCTGGAGGCAGAGCATAAAGGAAATGGAAGTTGTAGGAATGTGTAAGATTATTACTTCTGGGCTGGAGAGAGGGTTCAGTGGTTAAGAGCACTGACTGCTCTTCCAGAGGTCCTGAGTTCAATTCCCAGAAACCACATGGTGGCTCACAACCATCTGTAATGAGATCCAATACCCCATTCTGGTGTGTCTGAAGACAGTTGCAGTGTACTCATATACATTAAGTAAATAATATTGAAAAAAAAAAAAGACTATTACTTCTTAACGTGTTAGAATTCCGGGCAGCCTTGGGCTCTCTTTGTAGTCCAGGACGACCCTGAACTTCAGAGTCTCTTGTCTCTACTTCCCAAGTACTCCAACTATTGGCATACATCACTGTACAGGGATTGTGTGGTGCTGGGGGTGAGGGTGGGGTGGGGAGGGGGTCAAACTCAGAGCCTTGTATAGGTTACAGAAGTACTGTCCCAGCTCCACCCACTGAGAACACACTCCCCTCTTCCACATGTCTAGAAGAGCAATGGTTAAAAAGGGAAGACTACATTTCAACTGAGCTAGTCTCAGGCACGCCATACTGGCATTTCTATGACTACGGGAGGTAATAATCTAATTTTTTAATCTTTTTTCTTTCGACCTTTTGCTCATGTTTTTCTGCTCTTTTCCTTAAAAAGAGGAACATCCAGGTTTTAAAGACTGTTGCAAGACAAATCATTCATGTCTTGTTGCTCAGAGAATGACAATTCTTTGCAGTGTTATTTACTTTATTTTTAGTTGTACCTTAATATTATATGTAATGGCAAAACAACCCAAAGATTTTTCATCTAAATTATACAGTATTGTCTTCCTTCATAGGTATTCAGTCAATTACAACTCTGAGAATAACCTGTGCTCACTCTATGTAACCTGATTATGCATTTGAATTTATGGGTTTCTCTCTGTTCTCGCTAGCAGAGCATTCACAGCTTCCAAGTAATGATCATATGTGTAGTTTTTCATGCACAACTGAGATACTCAATTGCTTGGAAGGTACATCTCTTCCCAAATTAATTCATGCTCTCTTGTTTTGGTTCTAATTTCATGGCCATGATTGCTCCCATTTATTGATGTGGCTGAAACTCCATGGGTAAGACAATTTATCAAAAGCTCTGCACTTCACTCTCTGGACTCTAAAAGTTCTGAGACGATTATTGACACTATTGCTATTCTGACGAAATGCTTTCTTTTCCCCATTTTAATTTCTTGAATTATGGTCAAGTTATAAAACAAGGAATCAACTTGTCAATACGAAGTCATCAACCACGGGTACCTTTCACACAAAGTCCATAATCAATAAGAGGGATATGGCCAGCTGCCTCAGACTTTTTGGAGGCTGAGTTACTTAAGAGTGTGTGTGTAGGGGTTGTCCCAAGATGATGAAACTAAAATTTGAAGGTACTAAAACCACCATATGTTGTCAGTCACATTTTCTGCCAGAGATTATGCTTTTGGGTCATGGTCTAGCTTATGCTTAGCACTTGAGAATAATTGCTATGGCAGGAGAAACATAAGTGTTTCCTGCACAAAGTACTGTTTACAGCACTCTACCAGAGCCCTTTCTGCTTCTGAAATTTCTTATTTACTTTCCTATAAAAAAAAATGAATATATTTAGGGTCAGTGTCATGGCTCAGTGGGTAAATACACTTTCCACTGAGCCTTGTGACCTGAGATTGATCCCTGGGACCCACATGGTGGAAGGAGAGAACCAACTCCTGAAGTTGTCCTCTGACCTCCACACATATTTGTGCCAACACATACACAACACACAACTCACACAGACACAGACAGACAGATGACAGAGAGACTTACCACATGTAAATATACTACACAATTCACACCACCCACAAACAAATCCTACAATACAAACACTAGATTTTTTAAAAAGTGAGTATATTGAATAAATTAAGCATGCATACCATTAGTATCAATGCTCTGAGGGCCTTAAAATAGACAAAGAAACTGGGAAACTGCATGTTGAGATAGGAAATGTCTTCTACATGGCCGCAAGAGCTACAGATGCATGGCCTTTGGAAGGATAATGAACACAGAGGAGTACAGGATCTCGTTCATGCTATGGAAGCACTCTAACATCGAGCCCTACCTCAAATCTAGAAAAACGCTTTTGAATAAACAGGCATAAGAGGACGTCTTTCAGAGGAGTCCGAGAGAGGATTCTCGCTGTCTCAAATGTGACAGGTTCTCAGAGTCAGAGTAAGAAAACAGATCTTGACCATAGAAGAGAACCTCTGGCCTTCAGCCTGTAGAGCTGGATTCAAGAGGGACCTATTCTGGGCCACGCGGAAGAAGAGATACCTGCTACAGAGACAAGCCTGATGACCAGAGGAGCCACATCCTCTTTTCATGCCTGCTTCATTCCCATGCCAGGGCCCTGCCTTTCTTCCTGTTCTGAACCTCTGCATCCACACATACATCTTATCTAATTAATTTTATATTGTACCAAATCCATATCAGTATCTGAAATAGCTCAAACTGTGCCACTCTTTTAACAAAACTAGAACCACAAACCCAAAAACCTTCCTGCTGCTTAGTTCAGAAGGCAGTAAAGCCCTTTGAACTCTTTCCAACACCATTTTAAAAACTCTATTCCTTGCTTATTTCCACATGCCTTCTTCTACCATGCTTGTCCCCTGTACATGGAGAGGTTTGATTCCCCCTCCCCCAAGCCAGTCCCCCTTCCTGGCCTTCATGGCCCCTGTTTTATCTCCAGGAAACTCTCCCCGAGCCTTCTTTGTAGCTCACAGCTCCCCCATCACTCACATCCACATAGCCCCTGTGACTTCTGACCATGTAGCAAGGGTTCACACTCCCACACTCTGTATAGTGCCTAGCTTTCTCGCTCTTGTGTGAGACTCATCAGACTCAACCTGGGTTCAGTAATTCTGGCAAATTCTCTTTATTACATGTTACACTATGTGTTCTTTGGGATATAATTGGTTAACTCATCTATGTTCCCTTGATGTGACCAGCCCTGCATCTTGTCATGTGTGAAGCACACATGCAAGGCCACGTCTGCAGAACTCAAAGATTGGCCACAGTCCAGCTCACCTTCATTTCCTGTCCTTTTGGTT
>JADRCD010079265.1:0-11908 GCA_019843815.1 Montemys delectorum | reverse complement strand
ATCTATCTATCTATCTATCTATCTATCTATCTATCTATCTATCCTTTTTATTGTTTTTCTTTTCTTTTTCTTTATTTTTAAATTGAAGGTCCCTTACTGGTCCTGCTTCCATGAGTGGCCAAGATCAAGGGAAACGGGAGGGCAACCAGCTGGTGCAGGGAAGGTCATTTCCACATTTCATTTACACACAGAGCTAAACAGACAAGCACAGAGTCACTATTGTGGTTAGAAGTTGGCAGCATAGGATGGGGAGGGATGAGGAGTAGGGGTGTTTTTAAAAAATACAGCCCCCTCCCCCAAACTGGGTGCCTAGGACAGACGGGACTTGGTCGGCTTCAACCCAAGAGGAATCAGAAGATCAAAAGCAGTTTGGGAAGGCTAGAACTGTCAGGGATGGAGGGAGAAGGATGGTCCAGGGGGTGGGAGGGATGCTTGCCAACTGGGGCCAAGGGATAGCCCTCCTCCTGTTGGGATCCCTCTAGCCCCTCCAGTCTGGCAGGAAAGGGGCAGTCTGCAACACCCAAGAGCAGGTCTGGGACTGCTAGATGCTCCAGGCAGGGGGCTGGCGGTGGCTCACAAAAGCTTGCCCTCCAGGGAAATGATGGCGCTGTCACCTAGTTTCTCTGCCAGGATGCAGCGGTCCTTGACCTCCTTGTAGCAGTTAGCTTGTAATTCATGCTTGATTCCCCTCAACTTCTTCTTGATGACGTCCTTGGAGCTGGCGTAGATCATTTTGCTCTTACGGGGTGCAATCTCAGGGGCCCAGAAGATGAACACCAGGTCCTCCTTCTCGCTCTCCTTGGTCTCATAGGTTTCATCATAGAGAGCATAGCGTCAGTCCTTGTCAGCAGCATCTTGACAAAAGTGGTGCGGGGCTCGTTCACAGTCTGCCCCACATCTCCTACCAGGATCTCCTTGCCCTCCTCTAGCATGATGTTCTTCTTGTCCTCACTCAGGCAAAAAAAAAAAAAAAAAAAAAAAAAAAAAAAAAAAAAAAAAAAAACCCAAACAAACAAACAAACAAACAAAACCAAAAACCAACCCACTGCCCTCTTGCATTTCTTCACTTCTGGCGTTGAAGACTTGGGAACTTTCATGTCATTGAACACCAGAGGCCACGTTTCCGGAAAGGAAAGGGAGACAGAAAGAGCTACTGAAGACCTGGGCCACCGCAGCTGCTGCTGGGATCCAACTGAACCAGAATCTATATTTTTATTTTATTTATTTATTTTATTTTTTTAAAAAGATTTATTTATTTATTATGTGTAAGTACACTGTAGGTGTCTTCAGACACACCAGAAGAGGGTGTCAGATCTCATTACAGATGGTTGTAAGCCACCATGTGGTTGCTGGGATTTGAACTCAGGATCTTCAGAAGAGCAGTCGGTGCTCTTACCCGCTGAGCCATTTCTCCAGCTCCAAAACAACTTTCTTATTTTTTTAATCTCTTTTTTTTAAGATTTATTTATTATTATAAATGTGTATATTGTAGCTGTCTTCAGACACACCAGAGGAGGGCGTCAGATCTCATGGGTGGTTGTAAACCACCATGTGGTTGCTGGGATTTGAACTCATAACCTTCCGAAGAGCAGTCGGAGCTCTTACCCACTGAGCCATCTCACCAGCCCCCTATATTTTTAAATATGTGAGTTTTTAATATTTTACGCTCTTGCCATTCCCTGGGGGACTCCTCATATCCTCTCAGTGGACCTAGCCTTCCTCTCTCACCCCATCCCTTTGTGTCAGCCACCAAACCCCAGAGGCCCTTTCTACCTGGGAATCTGCTGCACATATATACCTACTGAGGGATCAAGTAGGCAATCTTTTCTCTTCTTCTTGTCCCCCACTTCCAATTCCCTAGTCTCATACCCCAGTGAGAACGCGCAGGGTTCTTGTGTCAAACCTAGATTTTCTCCCTTGTGTAGATCCTCTCAGGATTTCTAGCCAATCCTCATGCTCTACCCATGGTCCCCAGAAGCTACACTAGGCTGGAATTCAGAAGCATTCCCTGTGAGGTAAACCACATTCACCACACAACCTTAAGATACAGAGCAGCCAACAGAAACCAAGGACCTTTGAAACGCCCACCTAACAGAGACAAGACCAGGTATCAGCACCTGGACTCACAATAGCCCCAAGCCCAGATGCCTAGACACCAGTGCAAAAAATATTATTAACAGCCAAGACAGTATGCTACCATCATAACTGTGAGAAATTTGATATAGCTGAAGCACAGAGCAGGGACTTCAAATAGTTATTATCTATATGCTCAAGGACCTCAAAGGGTTATTAACAAACTTGTTAATGAAGTCTGTGAATACACAGAGAAATGAAATGTTAAAAACAGTTTAAAATATGAAAATAGTAATTGAATCACTAAAGAAAAGCCAAACTTAAGTAAAAATGGAAATGGAAAATTTAAAAATTCCACCAGATCTTCAAAGAAGAATTAATTCCAGCACTCTTTAAATTATTCCACAAAATAAAAACAGAAGGAAAATTGCCTAATTCTTTTGACAAGGTCACAATTATCTTGAAGGCTCTACCACAAAAAGACCCGAAAGAGAAAAAGATTTACAGGCCAATTTCCCTATGAATATTAGAACAAGAATTCCCATTAAAATACTAGTAAACTAAATCTAAGAATACATAAAAAAACCTCTCTGCTGTGATCAAGTAGGCTTCATACCACAAATTCAGGGATTATTCAGCATAAATCAATAAATGTAATCCAACATATGAACAGGCCGAAAGAAACAGCGACAACAACATATGATCATCTTATTAGATGCAGAAAAGGCCTATGACAAACTCTAAGAACATTCCATCACGATAAAAGTCCTGGAGAACCATGTTCATAGCAGCCTTATTTATAATAGCCAGAAACTGGAAACAACCCAGATGTCCCTCAACAGAGGAATGGATACAGAAAGTGTGGTACATCTACACAATGGAGTACTACTCAGCTATTAAAAACAATGAATTTATGAAATTCCTAGGGAAATGGATGGATCTGGAGAGTATCATCCTGAGTGAGGTAACCCAATCACAAAAGATCACACATGGTATGCATTCTTTGATAAGTGGTTATTAGCCTAGAAGTTTGGAATACAGGAAGAACGACTCACAAACCACAAGAAACTTAAGAAGAAGGAAGACTAAAAAGTGGACATTTCATTTCTTCTTAAAAAGGGGAATCAAACACCCACAGAAGGAGTGGCAGAGATTAACTATGGAGCAGAGACGGAAGGAAGGACAAGCATATAGCTGTCTCCTGAGAGGCTCTGACAATACCTGACTAATACAGATGTAGAGGCTCACAGCCATTCATTGAACTGAATACACGGTCCCCAATGAAGGAGTTAGAGAAAGGTTCTATGGAGCTGAAGGGTTTGCAGCCCCTTAGGACGAACAACAATTACTAACTAGTACCCTCAGAGCCCCCAGAGACCCAATCACCAATCAAGGACTATACAGGGTGGGATTGAATGTACTGGCAGCATGTGTATAGTAGAGGATTGCAAATTCAATCATCAATAGGAGTAAAGGACCTCGGCCTTGTGAAGGTTCTGTGCCCCAGTGTAGGGGAATGCCAGGGCAATAAGTGGGAGAGGGTGGAGTGGCAGGCATGGGGAAGGGGGAGGCAAAAGGGGTTTGTTCTTGCTTTTGTTTGTTTGTTTGTTTGTTTTGGAGGGGAACCTGGGAAAGGGAAAATGTACATGTAAATAAAGAAAATACCTAATTAAAAAAAAAAGTCCTGGAGAGAGTGGGGATACAAGGGACACCACACACACACACACACACACACACACACACACGCATACACATGCACACACACAACACATATACACACACACATACACTCACACACACATGCATACACACACACACGCACACATACCTCAAACAAACCCCTAAGATCCCCTATCTCAAGTTGTGTTACAAAACTTTAGTAATACATACAGCATGATATTGGCATAAAGAAAAAGACATGTTGATCAATAGAATCGAATTGAAAACCCAGACAAAAATTCACAAACCAACAGACACCTGGTTTTTATAAAGAAGCCAGAAATAAACACTGAAGTGGGGGGGGGGGGGGAAGAACAGTATTTTCAATAAATGGTGTTGGTCAAAAGAATGCAATAGACCCATACTTATAATTCTGCTCAAAACTCAACTCCAAACGGCTCAAAAACCTCAACATGAAACCAGATACGTTAAACCTGATGGAAGAGAAAGTGGTGTAGAGCTGTGAACTCACTGGCCCAGGGAAAGACTTTCTGAAGAGGATACTGACAGCACAGGCTCTAAGAACATGGTCACCAATGGGATCTCATGAAGCGGAAAAGCTTATGTGGGCAAACAATAGCCACACCTTTATTTCTGTCAGAATTACGTAAACACGAGAAGTAAATAAATATGACCTCAGGCTCTCAGTCGGGTGATGTGCTTCATAGACATGCTTCAAAACTGTCTTTGATCCCGCCCATCGTTGTTTGAAAGAGTATTGTTTTTCCGATGCAAAATTGATAGTTTCACTGGATTAGTATTCAGTTGTACACAACATACAGGAAATAAGCTATTGTCTCGGATCTCTAATGTGATTGGTTGAAAGCTCTGTTCTAAAGAATAACAGAGGCTCATATGCTTCCTCTTGAGAAAAGAAATGACAAACATGTCTGAAGTAAGACCTGTGAATGTTAAAACTGGGAACACTAAATATATTTGTATGTTCACTATTGTCTTTCTTAGAGCCTTTGCTAGATAGATTTAGGTCAACTTGACACAAGCTAAAGTCATCCGAGAAGAGGGGACCTCAATTAAGAAAATACCTCCGTAAGAGCAGACCAAACACAAGCCTGTGAGAAATTCTCTTAATTGGTCATTGAATTGGGAGGGCCCGGACCATTGTGGGTGGAGCCATCCCTGGGCTGGCATTCTGGGGTTCTACAGGAAAGCAGGGTGATCAAGTCAGTAAGTAGCACTCCTCCATTGCTCCTGCATCAGGTTTCTGCCATGTTTAAGTTCCTACTCTGACTTCTTTCAACGACAAACAGTGATGTGGGGGTGTAAGCCAAATAACGCTTTTCTTCCCTAAGCTTCTTCACTCACTGTGCATCACAGTCACAGTAGCCTTATCTAAGACAGAGAAATATCGACTTTTAGCTTTAAAAGGTGTTTTATATTTAACTACCATGTTTAATTAAATCAAATTGCACTCTATAGCGACCTAATGTCCCAGAATCAAAAGATTCATTGAAAACTGACAGTGCTGTGAATTTGAAGACCTTCTGTATGTCTTAATTGTCACAAAAGAAGAATTGGACCATGCACGAGTGCCTTACCTTCAAAACCTTGGCACATCACCCATCTCCATAGCCTTTAATCAAAACCCACTGAGGCAGAGGGGTTCAGCTGCTGATCCATCATTCCCATTGTCTTTACTGAGATGGTGTTCGGTGATTTAACAATCTAAGACCATGAGTATTGGCTTGGCACACTCGAGCTTTCTTGAAGAAATCGTTCAGTCCAGTCATGTGCGACATTGTAACCCAGCTGAGCATTCACCTTGAAATGGAGATACAAGTCACAACTTATATCTTAAAAAATTATAAACAACTTGAGGCTAAATTATAAAGAAAAATGAAAAATACAATCTTATCATTTAGAAATACCAACTGTTAATAGTTTGAAGTTTTATTTCCAGTAACTTTCTTAGTTTTGTACAGATTTGAAACTGCTTCCCTTACAGTACCACTGTAGGCTTTGTGTCTATTTAACAGCAGTCAGAGTTTTACTTTATATGTTGTAGTCTGTGTATTATACACAGTTAAATTTTCTTCAAAGCTCCTTACTAATTTTATGTGATTATGTATTTACATTATCAATGACTATAAATTATTTGACCTGTTTACTATATGCTATGTACATTGTTTTTCTCAGAAAAAAACCCAACTTCTTTTATTCTCTCATAGTGTATATTTTTAATTTGCATATTTCACTGCATGAGATCAGGGTAGAACTTTTTTTCCCAATTGACCCGTCAATATTTTGATTTCTCATTCTGCATAACACTAGTGTCTACTTGCACAAGTAACAGGAAATGATTTATTTCAGACAAGCATTCTTTTAGTGGGAAAAAGCTACATACCATATGAACGTAAGGAATTTGACACTAAGACGAAGCTCTCATCTACATAAATACAGCTCTGTGTTGAAAAATTTCTTCCACTTGAATTATTATGTCCAGTTAAAAACTAATAAAGAATTGTTAAATTGTTCATATGCTTTCACTGCAGAGAGAGATGTTCATGAAACAAGAATGCGTGTTGAGTTCACAAGTGTTACATTGTGTGGGAAAAATTCCATATGCAGAACCTGACCTCTAGAAAGCAAGGCCACGGCTTGGTCTTTGACCTTGAGCAATCTGTGGTCAAGTTTAAAAGGCTGTCTGGAAATTCTCTAGTAAATATGAGCATTCTACGACAACCACACCAAGAAATGGAAGGAAATGCTTTATGAGGATGGCTTGTCAAGATCATTTCAAGCTAACTAAGTAGCATAAGGGATTCATTGATTGTACAATATTGTGAATGTGAAATATTCCTGACCAATTAAACATAGATTATGTGGATAAATGTGTAAGTAAATACGAATAATAAAGGACTAATCAACGTTTTTAGCTGGGTCCAGTGTACATCTGTAAACATGTTCCCTGGTACATGGTACGAGGCCCAGGGTTGAGACAAGGTCTCACTGAGTAGTCCTCACTGTCATGGAACTCATTATGTAGACCAGGCTGTCCTTAAAGCTATAGTAATCCATTTGCTCCTGACTCTGGAGTGCTGGGCATCAAGGCATGTAACAACACAGTATGCTGAGGCTGTTTTTTTTTTTTTAATTGCATGTACTTAATGTGTGTAACCTGGGGTTTGGGTTTATACACATATGTTGAAGCTACTGGTATCGGCAGGCAAATCAGCAAATCCAGCACCCCACACAGCGACATTTTCACAGGCACCCGAAGCCTGCTCTTTTAGAAGTTTTGCAATACTTACAGCACACCACCACTGAAAACTTTGGACACTGGAAACAAACTATTGTGATAATTCCTGCAAGTTTCTGTATTAGTAGATTATATATAAGTATGTAAGTATATAAAACTCTGACTGGAAGCTAGAAGAAAATGTTAGTAATAAATGTAATTTTTTATTTAGAAATCTCAGATTCTTTTTTTTTTTAGTACACTGATATTTTTATTGAAATCAAAATAACTGATGATATTCTTTTTTTAATTAGATATTTTCTTTATTTACATGTAAATTTCTCCTTTCCCAGTTTCCCCTCCAAAAAACAAACCATCAAACAAACAAACAAACAAAAACAACAAGAACAAACCCCTGTTGCCTACCCCCTCCCCATGCCTAAAATCTCAGATTCTTAACACTGGTGTAGTTCATTGGCGGAATAGCAGTGCTTTAGAGAACAATGGGTGAGATCGCTCACTACGTATTTCAGTTACACTAGAAAAACATAAACTAGAGCCTGGGAAAGCAAGTCGGCAGGTTCTTTCTTTCTTAGTAATCTAATTTTTCCTTTTGTTAAAAACAAAATCCCAGAGGTGTAGGAATGGACATCCCGCTTTCTCTGCTCTCTTGGCAGTGTGCACACACTCTGTGAACACGGACCAGCCCCTGGGGTGACAGCAAGTTTGCGGTGACACCAGGGTTTGGCTGCAAAAAGAAAGAGAATCTTTCGAGTCTTCAACTGTTTTTCAACATTATATCTTGGTTCTTCCATGAGTTATTCACGTGCATGTGTATTTTGTAGCAGGATCTCCCTACATAAACCAGACTGGCTTGCAACTTGTCGATCCTTTTCTGCCAGCCTCCCCAGTGCCAGGGCATAAGCCCCTCCACTTGGGTATTTTCTGTGAGTTTAAAATAAAGTTTTTCAAAGACATTCCCAAATACCGGACAGAAGGCTAAATGGAGACAGTGTATAAAACTTCAAAAGGATGCCCATCATAGCCATCTGGGCCGCAGCGCTAAGATCTTCTACACTTAAGAGCAATGGGAGGGTGTGGCCTTTAAAGAAACATAATACTTTCACATTCTGGGCGTATGTGAACTGGAATGACACCACATTTTACCACAACACCGCAAAAGTGCTGAGCTCTGTGCCCTTCTGCGGACTTCGTACCTCGCAGCGCAGAGCAGAAGGTCTAGAGCAAGAAAACAGAACAATCTGTCCTGTTTTCCTTATGCATCCTCATTGCTTCTAAAGCAAAGCAACATTGACAGCATATTGATGATCCTGCAGAAATAAGGGAGTGACGGGATGGGACTTCCAGCTGCTTCCTTTTACTTAATGAGAGCAATGCTGCCCTGTTGAATTCCTTTCAAAGTGGAATGGCTGTTGTTATTTTGGGAGGTTTTGTTGCTGGTCATCTACTTAATTACATTTTTATATTATTTATGTATTAAAATAACAGATGTGGAAAACCTCTAGAGTAGATCCTGGCACTAAAAGGCCAGTTCATTCTTGTGCATTTTATAAAGCACACTGATTATTATGTTTCTATGGAAATGCACATCCTTCTTTATGCTTTGGACTGTTGTGGTTACCAGAATAATTCAGGCCATCGGCTGCGGTGGTGCACAGCAGTAGGATGTGATGAAAAGACGGAGGATCACAAGTTTAGCCCACGGTACATCTCTTTTTCATTGAGGAGATGGCTTGCTGAGTATTTGCTGTGCAAATCTGAGAATCTGAGTTTGAATTCTCACAACCTACTTAGACACCAAAGTGCATAAAAGTAATCCTAGTACCACCAAAGAATGCTGAGAGGGAGAGATAGAAGAACTTCGGGAAGGCAATATACACACATGGCAGGAAGAAAATAAAAAAAAACAAAAACAAAAACCAAAAAACAAAAAATCCCCAAGAGTTAACTTCTGTCTCTGTGGCCAGGAGACTTGGCTGCTGAGAGTTCAGCCTACATAAGCATGCATGAGTTTTACATCGCCATAAGACTGCGGCACTGTGAAATACGACGTGGTAGGCTGCTAACCTGTATGGTAGCATTATGTGTGTGATGATGCTTTTTTATCTTCAAGTCCTATAGGAAACTAAAATACTTCTAAATAAATTATTACCTGGTATACACACTTCCTACAACACAATTTAAAAAAGTAAAATGTTCAGCTATGTTTAATTTTTCTTGGAACAAAATGTAGATTTGCATAAACAATGATATGAATCCAAAATCTACATGAGCACCAAGACTTAAGAAATGCAATCCCCTGTCTGTCAGCTCCAAACCCTACGGAAGACATGATAATCAGAGCAGAGCTCCACACTTTAGCCTTCCTTCTGCTTGAGTTTCTTGTGGTTTGTGTGTCCTTCTTCCTGTATTCCAAACTTCTGTGCTAATAACCAGTTATCAGAGAGTGCATACCATGTGTGTTCTTTTGTGATTGGGTTACCTCACTCAGGAAGATACTCTCCAGATCCATCCATTTCCCTAAGAATTTCATAAATTCATTGTTTTTAATAGCTGAGTAGTACTCCATTGTGTAGATGTACCACAGTTTCTGTATCCATTCCTCTGTTGAGGGACATCTGGGTTGTTTCCAGTTTCTGGTAATTATAAATAAGGCTGCTATGAACATGGTGGAGCATGTGTCCTTATTACATGTTGGAGCATCTTCTGGGTATATGCCCAGGAGTGGTATAGCTGGGTCCTCTGAGGGGAGCAAAATACCTATGGAAGGAGTTGTAGAGACTGACTATGGAGCAGAGACCGAAGGAAGGACAATCCAGCCTGATATAGCTGTCTCCCAAGAGGCTCTGGCAGTACCTGACTAATACAGAACTAGAGGCTCACAGCCATCCATTGAACTGAGTACAGGGTCCCCAAATGAAGGAGCTAGAGAAAGGACCCAAGGAGCTGAAGGATGAACAACAATATGAACTAACTAGTACCCTCAGAGCTCCTAGGGACTAAACCAGCAACCAAGGAGTACACATGGTGGGATTGATTGCTCCGGCAGCATGTGTATAGCAGAGGATGGCCAAGTCAGTCATCAATGGGAGGAGAGGCCCTTGGCCCTGTGAGGCTCTGTGCCCCAGTGTAGGGGAATGCCAGGGCCGGTAAGCGGGAGAGGGTGGGGTGGTGAACAGGGGGAGGAAGGAGGGAACAGGGGGGGGGGGTTTGTTCTTGTTGTTTTTGTTTTGTTTTGTTTTTGTTCTTTGGAGGGGAAACTGGGAAATATGAGATGTAAATAAAGAAAATATCTAATAAAAGAAAAAAAAAAAAAGCATAGCTCCATAGGATTGGGAATGTGACTTGCTTGGGTTATAGGTCATTAATAACAGGCTGTGTAGCAATATTGGCAATTTTCTTGACACATGCATGCTGTAGGAGGATGAGAACAAATAGTTATGCCTCTGTCTCTCAGAACAGAGTGGACACTGAAAACTCCTCCTGTTGTTGTAAAGTCATCAGGTAGCAGAGAGGGGCTTGCCATGGCGAGCGGCTATCTCTGTGACGTGACTCGGGGTTCCCGCACAGACCAGGGTGCCCTTCCCATGTTGCTAACGCTTGACATTGCGGAACGCTTTATTCTTGAGGTCAGCAGTTCTAAAGATGGGTATCCTTCAGTGCTTTTAAACACTCCACTTAAAATTACAGACATCTAAACCCCACCCAAGAATGACCGCATGAGGATATTTGTGATCTGGGCAAAGTAAGTGTGAAACTTTGAAATCCAATAAATGACAGTGTCTCTCCTCTCCCACCTGCCCCCCTCAAAGCTACCACTTAAAGCCACTTCCAAGTGTTCTTATTTTAGTATGAATCACTGGAGAAGTATGTTGAGGCAGTCCGTCAGTATAGCTGTAGAAGAAATAAAAAGTATGAATTTCATAAAATAATAGCCAATTCTTCCATAGATTGGGTTTAGCAGAGACTTAGGAAAAACAATGTTTTACAACTTGGCAAAGTAGAAAATTTCCAAGCTTATTTTTTTTAAAACGTAAAAATTGCAAAACAGGACATTTCTGTAGTAATATTATAGACTTTCCAAATTAATAAGCCGAAGGAAAATGTTTAAGTCAACAAGAAAAATGTCATGATAATGCTGTATTTCTAAATGGATAGCTAATCTATAGAGATATAGTAATATTTCAGAAACATTCACAGACCCCATGCCATGTGTGCACCCAAATGACACCACTCTTTGGTAAAATTAGGTGAAAATAGATAATTGCCAGCCTTCTTCTAAAGGTAATCAAACTCGGCAGGGTCAGCTCTGCTTTGTCAAAAGCCCACAACCAGGAGCCAGGAGCCAGGATCCTAAGCTCAGATCTGTCTTTCAGATGCTCAGGATTCCAACACATCTCTGCAGTGCCTGGAAATCAAGCAGAATTTCGTCCCTTATTATGTAGTTGCTGCCTTTGTACCCTAACAATGACAGTATATGAATCTTTCCTTTCTCACAGAAAAACAAATATCTGTGCTCACCATCAAACCATAGAGTATCCTTCACTGTTAGCTTTCTTCACTGTAACAAGGACCTGAGATAAATTAACTTAAAATAGAAAAGTTTCTTTTATTTATTTTATGGAGTTTTAAAAACTACACTTAAGTTATCAAACAAAAGAGTGGATTTTGTTGTCATATCTTCATACATAACGACATATGTCATTATACCTTGTTCTAATGTATGGCCTTCTCCACTGCACTCCCTTAACACCCTTGCTTACTCCCTAACTGCTCTCCCTCCCTCCTTCATCTCACAGGCATCTCTTACCCTCTCCTTCCTCCACCTTCTTCATTAAGATTGTTTCTATCCCTCTTATCAGCCCAATCTGGTTTCAAGACATATATATATATATATAT
>JADRCD010079250.1:0-10025 GCA_019843815.1 Montemys delectorum | reverse complement strand
GCCATGTAACAGATTTCATATTACAAAAAACATGCACCAGAAGACTATGGGACGTCATCCAAATGTGGAAGGAAATGTTTAAATGGCATGCTTAGCATATTATCATTAAATAATGAAAGTAAAGGCATTTTCATATATGCAGAGACTACTACCATGAGTAATTTATGAGGCATATTTATAACTATTTATGAGTAGTGCAATAATTTGAAAGCAACATAAAAGGAAAATTGGATACTTAGCATTTATAGTCCCGAAACATTGATCCTTTCTATGTGTTGGGACTCTCCGACTCTTCCTGCTATCTATGCATATAAATGCACCATCCATTGTTTAAGAATATAGCTACCATACTGTGCTGCAGAGCATCAGAAATGATTCTTTTCTCACCTTTCCTCCTCTATCCCCTTCCCAGAGTTTCCTGAACTCTTTGTGGTCTCAAATTATTAAGGACTGGAGGAATTTGACTTTATGTGTGTGGCTCATTTCACTTAACATGGTTTTGCCAGGCTCAATCCACTTAGACATAAATAATAGGATCTCATATTTTTTTCTATGCTTGACCAATATGCCATGTGTGTATATGTGTGAACATATGTGTGTGTATCCCTCTACATATGATAGAACGTGATATTTCTTTATGCATTTATCTTATAGCTTCATTGATTTCATAATGGCTGTACAAAATTGTGCTGCGATAACCGTGAAAGCATAGGTATCTCTTTGTCATGGAATTTAAAAGACAAAAACAAAAACAAACCTTTAGTCTCTTTAGATAAAGTACTGGATCATCTGGAACTTTCCCTTTTTAGTTTGTTTTTTTTTTAAAGGAGATTTCTACTATGTTAGGTGTCTCTTCTTCTTTGTCTACATCCTCACCAGAATCTGTACTTCTTTCTTTTTAGTCTTTTATGATACTAGCCATACTAAGGGGATACAATGATCCTACACTTCTGTGGTGTTGCTTTTAATTTTCCTTAAATCTAATGTTAGGGTACATTTTATCATATACCTCTTGTCCATTTGTGTGTCTTTTCTTGAGAAATGTCTAGACCATTTAAGAATAACATTATTTGTTTGCAGTTATTTAAATTCTTTATGTTCTCTGGATATTAATGCTTTGTCATATGTATGTTTTACAAATATTTCCTCATATTTTGCTGGACATTTCTGCCATTTGATTTCTGTACTGAGTGTCTTCTTTTGATATGTATCATTCTTTTGCCTATTGTTTTTGCCTTTGTTGTCCCTGCTTTATGTGTCTTATCTTTTTTTTTAAAATACCAACCTACACCAATGATTCAGAGTCTCTTGTATTTTCTTTTACCAGTGTCATAGTTACATTTAAGGAACTGATTCATACTTATTTTTGGCCACTTTGGGGAGATAATTTAGAAGGTTGCTTATACCAGTAGAAAATATACAGAGAGCAATAGCGTTACAATAGTTTAAATCAATGTGTGTGAAATTAGTATTTGTAGCAAAGGAGTCTTGTAGGCAAAGGATCTTCATCAAAGTAGAAGGGATCTCTACCTCCTACATCTTCTACTTTTAGTCACTTATTTCTAAACTATAAACCCACATTAACTTTTTATTATTATTTTCATGTTGGAATGTGAGGATCTGAAGACTACCTTACATATGTAAATGGGATAGCAATGAAGCATAATGAAAAAACTTAAGTGTCAGAGATTACTTTCTAATTATTTTTGACTTTCCCTGAGGATTCTATCCAAGTCTAACTTAGTAAACCAGTAAGCTTATTGGGGCTAATTATGGGAGCATGGGAGAAGAGTTAGTTACAGGTTCATTCATGGATGAATCACAATCACCTGAATCAATATAAAGCCCACCCTGGAATTTGTGACAACCTATGGAAACGCAATCCCTGGTGCTCCACACACGACTTGTAGAGGACACAGTCAGCTGGAGTCTTCTCCCTGAACAGCTGCTTACTGTTCCTATTGCCTGGAGTAGGGAGAAGGCTGGGGGCAGGGGAAGGGGCTTGTGACTACAGTAACTTTCTGAGCCTCATAAGTTTCATCAGTTTTTAAGTCCCCTCTGCCCCCCGCCCACCTGCTGTCCCCCATCTTCCTCTGTGAGACCGGTTTTAATTCAAAGGAAAGATCTGCACGCCACGATTGCATAGATATTAGGTCATCCTTAGGTGTATCTTAAGTAAAGCTTAAAATACGAGCAGGATTCTAGCTTGAGTTATGTTTTAGAAGAATTGGAAATGTTTTCAGGAAGACTTACCAAATACTGTATGAAACTATGAGTTTTTGACACACTGACTCCATGACCAAATAACTTAGAGCTTGAATGAAGTGCATAGCCTATTTATACTAAAACATCATACTGACAGTCCAGAACGATAACTTCCTGCTTTCCTTTTGGTCCCAATTATGGAATTACTCTGTCTTCATAGTTTGTATGTGAATGGCAGAAACCATGGTATACCGAAGAAGCTGTTGTAAAGAACTAGCACTGCTCTGTGTAGAAAGAACAGAGAAGGAAAGTCAAGAGGAGCTTGCCAGATTCAGTTGACATAAAGGGGACTATCACCATTTACCACCGGGTGGTTTTCATGCTATGATAGGGAAATATATTGGTTCTCATTCCTATTGATCACAGTTGTAGCTCTCTGTAGGCAGTAGGTGGAAAGGGCTGTGCTAAGAGCTGAAAATGGTTTGTATAAGTCTTAGTGAGAACAGAGGTTGGGGTTAAGGGGAAGAGTAGGGATCAAGATGGCAGGAAACCATCTCCCTGGAAAACCAAGGGAGATGGAGGAGCCTGGTGGCTTTGTATGAGGTGACCAAGGCGACTGATTTAGGAGGGAGGAAAAGGCACAGGTCTAGGGACAGAGGGATGACTATTCTCCCCAAAGTCCCTGAGGAATATGTGCTTGGTACCACTGCATTTTACATATTCTTCTTTCTAATGTAAGTACTTACAGTGTTAGGAGATAGTTTCCTGCGCTCAGACATTTCAGGAATAAGTTCCTCCTCCTGGCAGGATCAAAACTGAGTTCATGTTCCCGAGCTCTAGAACTCAAGTCACACCCTGCTTCTTCAGATGTTTCCTGTTTATCTCCGAACGAGTCAACTATGTAAAGAGGAAAGATGCTGTTATCTTCTTATTTAAAGTAAGGCATGCAAGTTATGAATGTATTGCTTGTCTTGACTTATTTGACTATGAGCAGCTTGCCCACTCCTTTATTCCCTTATATCATTCTGAAGTTTGGGCCAGAGTCCAGGAGGGGACCTGGTTGAATCAATGACCCTGAAACCTGGATAAGGTCCAGTCACCAACACTAACTTCCTTACTTAACCTCTTGTGTCAAAATATGATTGATCAATGAGGCAGCCTACCCTAACACCCTTTGTTTTATGTTCTCATCCTATAAAAATGTTGCACAATGTCCCCTTGGGGACAAGGTTCAGGTCCTGAACTGTCTGCCTTCCTGCATGTGCAGAAAATAAAGCTTTAATTTTTAATCTTCAGTATCTGATGTGAGTTTTCTCGATTTCCACCCCAACTTAAGGGACTGGGACAATGGTCTTACAATTGCTTCCTGCTGATTTTGGGTGTAGAACCCAAGAAACTTATAAAAAATGGTTAAGAAAGATAGCTGTAACATTTATTGTCCAGTCTCTATGCATTGAGAAGGTTCAGGGCTTAACTGAAGTCCAGACTAGAATAGGCTGTGATGCTAGACCAAGTGAGCTAGCTGTTTTGAAGTTGTCCTGGAAGCAACTCTTTAGAAGAAACAGCATTGATGTTGTCTGAGGTAGGATCATACAAAAAGCCAGAACAGCAAATTTTAGCATCTTGGTATCCCTGAGGGTGAATCCTTCCAGGGTTGAATTGTAAGTAATTGGCCCTCATTTCAGGAAAAAAACTTCAGTTCACCCCAGAGATAGAGTGAAGGAAAGTACAACCCTGGCTACTTCTTGATAGCTGTGAGAACAAAGAGAGCTTAGTATAATTAACAGTGAGTGAGGAACCTGCTAGGTTGGAGGCCGCAAGACCAACTAGTGAGCATAATCAATCACTAAAGAAGCTGGGGATGTTCAAAGGAGTCTAGGTGAGCGTGTCAGTAATTGGTTGCATAGCCATCCCTCTAGCTGGGCCAACAAGATGTGCTTAAGGTGTACTGGTGTTCCCTTGTCACCAGAGGACCAACTAATCTCATCCCGGCTCCTTCAGCCCTTGTCTAATTTCTGCCATGGTTCTGTTAAAATAACCTAGAAAGGAAACCTGACGTCTTCTTCTCTCTGGGAAACCACTCCCATTTCTGGAAGCTTTTCTCACTTTCCCTCAATTCTCACTGTTTTATAATTCTTCTTAGTAAAGTTTGATTCCTGCTGTAGCATTTTCTCTGTCCAATCACATTAGGGCACTCACAGGCCTGTGATTGGACAAGAATAGGGAGGTGGAGTGAGAGTTGGAGGAGGAGAAGGGTCAGAGGAGCAGGAGGAAGATCCATGTCATGGAGACAGACAATGAGGACGAGGTTATACGACCAAGCAAAGGTTTTTACAAAATAGATTAATTGAATCTATTTTAGAACATTGTCTTTATCATTTGGTTCTGGAATTATTGTATTGGTATCTTGTAAATTGTGGTTTTATTATTATATAAATCGGATTGATATTAAGGCCTTAAGAGTCATGCTTTACTTACCGGGTCTTAGGCGCTATTTAGATGAATGATTGTGGGGGTGTGTAAAGAGTTGCATGCGAGCGAGATGTTGCTTCCTGGGAAAAAATAACGAAAACACACCAGAGCTTAGTATTGAGGCCAAATGGTACCGGCTTAAAAATGTGGCCGGGCGAGAGAGCAATTTTGCGGGGTGAATTCATTTTTTATAATTCCTGCAACAGATTCCACTTTGCATACTTCTCCAACAGTATGTGTCCTTTAATATTCATTGATAGAAGACCGAACTTGGAGCTACTGGCCCAGTTTTGCGTCATGCACAACTGGCCTGTGAAAGAACCCATCATACTCAAAACCCGGCACCCCTGGTTTTTTTTTTTATTTAACCATTTATTGTTTTCGCAGATCAGTGGAGGTTTTAGAGATGTTCACTCTCTTCCTTTATTTCTGCCATTGATGGTAAGATTAATTGCTACTTGGCCCAAACATAGATAGTCTCTGATCACCATAACCTGCAAATATTACTTGGTATGGGATATTTCCGACATGATGAGGGATCGTCAAGACATGATTCTGGATCATATGCAACCGCAGATACCTTAATAAAGGAGATGCAAGGGCTGATTTTGAGCTGAAGACATGTGACTGTTCAAGTTAGGTGCTCCGTTTCTGACTTCGATGCCAAGGGAAGCATTCTAGGAAGTAAAAAAGGCAGAAGTCTTTCTCCTCATTCCTTGGAGCTTCTGGAGAGAGCGTAGCCCTGTTGACAGAATTGCTCGCCGGTAAACCTTAAGTCCCAGGACTGACATCTATAACTAGCAGCATCAATGTAGGCTATTCTCAGTCACAGAATTCTTGAAAACTGTAGCAGCTTCAGGTCACTAATGTACCAGTCAAGACTCTGCTCATTAGGACTGCCTATGTTGAGTAATTGGAACACCAAAGCCAACGAGAATAATCTTGTTTCAAGCTAGAATAGGCACTGGGTAGAAGAAACTATTAGCATTTCTTCTAGGCTCTGCCCCACAGTTACCTGGCAATAGCCAGGTGTGCCGGATTAATTGTAATGGGGGTTGCTTGCCCTCTTCTCATTCTCTTGCTTTTGCTCTTCTTACTCTTTTTTTTCTTCCCTCTCTGTCCCTTCTTTCTCCGTTATTTCCTTTCCCTTCTCTGTTCATGTATTCATGGCTGGCCTCCTCTACTCCTCTCTCTTTCTCTCTCATTTTCTCTCTCTCTCTCTCTCCCTCTCTCTGTCTCTCTCTCTTTCTGTGTCTCTACTACTCTACTACTCCCTCAACTCCCCTCCCCCTTCCCATGCTCTAAATAAACTTTATTTCTATACTATATCATCGTTGTTGTTGTGTGGCTGGTACCTCAAGGGGGGAGAGATGTCCCTGCATGGGCCTGCAGATACACTCCCTTCCCCTACACCGTACAGTGCCTCCACCAAACACATTCCTGGCTTCTTTTTCTTTTTTATAAAACAACAAAAAACATTCCATAAAGTCCAAAGAGGAATGACTCAAAGTTACATATTAGGGATGTCAATGAATTCTATAAGGTGTTTCTGATAGTGGAAAAATGAAGACATAGATTGTATGGAGAAGAGTCCACATGCAGACCTGACTACTAGATGGGAGAGATTAGTCCCGAATCGGGTAGATCTGGGGAAAGCTACTCACAGTGTGAGAGCCTCCAGAGCCAGGTAAGTAAGGGGGCACTTGGTACCGTGGGTAAAAGACTAGTCAATTCGTAGTAGGCTATTTTGGAATTGGGATAATTATGACTTATTCCAACATTGCTTGTACTGGGGATACATGATAGACTACGAAAAGGATCCTGCTTCCTGAAATTCCATTATTCCATTAATTAATTAATTAATTAATTAATTTTTAGGAGTTCTCAGGATGCATACTGACTGGACACCCATGGTTATGCTTCACTTGGGAAATCAAATTTCTCATTATCAATTCAGCCTAAGGCTTTTGAACAATAATAATAATAAACATTTCTCTGAAGGACATTGTATCCAAATATACCCCCCAGACAGAACACCCCCAACCCTGAATATAACAGAGATAAAGTGTAAAAAAACTTGATAGGGAGTGATTGTCAGAGCCAGAGGCAGAGTACACAAAAGCAGTGTTATCCGTTCACAACAGAGTAACTACATGTATGAAGTCACTGTGCTTGTGACAGTGTGCCCAAGAGCTGATCAAGACCACATTAGATGAAATCTCTGTGGAGAGAAGGTGACACAAAGTCCCACCCCTAACTGAGGACATATTGGTGACTGATGACAACTGTAAGAAGAAAGGTCAATTTTCAAGGCTGTGGAGGCTGACAGGCCACCCATGACTCAGTAGACGCCCTTGGTAGTGCACATAGTAGCAATGTAGCAGAGACTCAGTGGATAAAAAGAAAGGCTATGTGATATTGGTGGGGAGTGTTTGTGGGGTATAAAGGAGGAATTGGAGGGAAAGGAATGATAAGTGAATTTGTTTAAAACACTTTATATGAATATATGAAATTCTCAAAGGATAAAGTAAGATCTTTTTAACATACTTTATGCTTACACATGTAACGTATTTGCTTTGTACACTAATTTGCTGTGGAATACAGTAAAGATGGATGCCAACAACATTGAAACAATACTAGTCAGTTTGGAGGAGAAATAAATGATGAAGACCAAATTCATATCTGCAGAAGTAATTAAACTTGGGAAACTGACTTTTGAAATGTCAGTGTAATGAAGGACTCAGGTTTTCATTCATTAAGCTGATTTGTTGACTTGTTGACAAAGGCAGGACATTCTGTGCCAGAAACTGACACCGTGTTTGCTTGGTTATGATTCAGCTTTGGTGTTTAGAGAGCTGGCATATTTGCTACTTTAGAAAATGACCTTTTAAAAAAGGAAAGCTGATGGACCCAAATCTCAACCTACTTCAATGCTCATCAACTATTACTTAATAAAGCACACAGTGAGGTGTAAGCCATCACCTTCTGCAGCAGTGTTGCAGCCACTTACCTCCATCCATTCAGAGAGTAAAGATGGGACCCACAGAGCACATTTCTAACACACTCATCTCTTCCATACTTTTTTCTTTCATTCATCCTTCCTTCTCTTTTCCCTTTCTTTCCTTCCCCTTTTCTTAAATAATGCTACTCCTCTCTCTGAGGAAATCCCAAAGCTACTCACTTCTTACACTGAATAACACTAACATGATCAATTTAAATACAGTCTTGGCCATTTGTTTACATAGTCATTAAGATCTGTCTTTACAGTAATATCCAAACATACTGATGGATAGTAGAAAAATACAGAAAACTCCCCTGTTTAACTGCAAAAGTTAGACTTTTCCCATTATGCTGCAGATCCTCGGGGAAATCATGAAGTTTGCTAGTCATGGTTTCACTGTTCTTAGTTGTTTTTCGATCTGGATGCTTCTGGAATTTCTTTGCACAAATGCTGCCCCATCACAAAGGTCTTGGAGAAATAAGTAAAGTAGCTAGTCCTCCCTTCTAATCGTCTCTCTTGATTCTCAGTAGCAAAACTTAAAAAAAAAAAGACCAACCAACCAACCAACCAACCAAACAAACAAACAAAATAAACCCAACAACCAATCATTTTATTTTGAAACCTTCTAGATTTTCAAAATAGTTACAAAGATATATGGTCTCCCTGCGTATCTCATATTCTGATTTCTCTCAGCTGACCTCTTAGTGTACGCTGGGAAAATTCCAAAACTCTAGACTAATGAAGTTTACTTTGATTTAATGTGTTTCCATTAAGCAACAAGGAGTTTTTAAGTGCCATTATCAGAGGACAAGGGGCACAATAGTAGATCGGATGGAGTCCCAGGGTCACTGTGCCTACATGGTCATCTGCCCCTCACAATCGCTGTTGTCACTGTAACTGCTGTGCCTTTTGAGCCATTTTATCCCAACTGATCTTACAGAGCACCACCTTCCTTTGCACTTTACTGACACTGTAGCTTCAGGCTGCGCTGTGCATGCTGATCAATAATGCTATCCTTCCACAAGCCCTTTTCCCACTGTGGCTTGATTTACTTGTGTGGCTGAATGACATTAAATTGACTCTAGATTGGGAAAAGTTTAGCACCAACCTTGCCAGTTAATTCATGTGCCTTTGATCCAGCCACTTGTGCAAAATAAAATTTTTTCTCCTTTTATTTTTCAAACTGACATAAAACCACACATAGTTCTGGGGCACTATGTGATTTCTTGGAACACATACATCACTCAATGTTACTATCATAATAAGCGTCCATTTACTCAAAGATTCTATTCTTTGCAATGAAAACATTAAAAAATATTTCTAATTATTTGGGGGTGAGGGAGTTCATGGTACCAATGCTCTGTGGTTACCTGCATCTGCCTGTCTATTTACTAGAACTGCAGGACTCAGTAAAGAGGTATCTTGAGTGAGAGAGCTAAAGTAGAGTCCTAGGGTCAAATTCTATTTATGATGATCTATTTTTTTCTATTAATACTCATGCTTTGCTGGTGTATTATTGATAGAAATACTATTATGTTTTAACATATCCTGGAGCCTGTTACAAAAATTTCTCCTTGTATTTTATTTTAGAATTTAAGATACCTGAAGCTACATATAAGGCGTTTGAATAACCTCATAATACAGGCCTTAAATACAAAACAATTAGGAAATTGCCAGTACTCATTTGTAGTCCAGTGAGGCTTAAGAGTGAATATTTCAGATCTCCATTGCAGATAATATTAACCAACCACTTCAAAAATTACATAAAGATTTACTTTCCCAAATACACAACTTCAATAGAAGAGTGTATTGATTTTGCAGACATAAGATACTAATTAACCTTTTGGTAGAATCAGCCTTTTATTGGACACTTGGGAATGGAATTCATGATAATATTTTCTTTGCAAATTGTCTTATTTTCTTTGTTTTGAAATGAATGAATGCATATTCACCTTATTGATTTAAATTATAAATTGTGAACCATAATCATGAGAATAACTTATTTGAGCTGTGTCTGCTAGTCCATGAAATTAGATATTATGAGAAATCATCTCAAAGCTATGTACTTAATAGCTTTAATTTCTAAATATCTGGACCATATTTAGACCTAGCAGTGAGAGGAACTAGTACCCCATGATGACCACGGAAGGCAGAGTTGGTTCCATTTGTTTACTCTACTTTGGGTTAGAAATTTTACTATCACTGTTGTCTTTGGTGAGATGTTGCCTTCCAAGTCACCAAAGAAAACCACAGCACCTGGGGAGAAGAACTCTAACTCAATTAACAATCTCCGGATTGCAGTCCACAAACTCTGTTTCTTGCATTCTGAAGAACTGTTGCCATTTTT
>JADRCD010079219.1:0-10329 GCA_019843815.1 Montemys delectorum | reverse complement strand
AAAACCCAGGGTGTGTATAGAAAGAATACCTTGTTTCGGTATGGAAGTGTTTCCTGTCAGTAAAATATCATGGACTATAGCTTAAGCAGAAAATAGGAGGTCAGACATCTGAGAGGCAGAAATGATTCCTGGAGAGTGCCAGGACGAAGATTCGCCTGGGAAGAAGGGATGAGATAAACACATAGTACCTGAGCACAGGTAAGCAGCCATGTGGCAGATTGCAGATTAGAATAATTGGGTTATTTGTTGTTATGATCTAGTCAGAGAAGAACCTAGCTATATGGCCAAGGTATTTGTAAATACATTTTGAGTCTGAGTCTTATTTCTGGGATCATGGAACTGGAAGGAAGAACCAAACCTTAGTTCTACTGGGGTGGCTGCCTCTGATCACATGGGAAGCAGCAGAGAAATGAGCAGAAGACAGGGTTTATATAGTTTTTTCTTGGGGAGGAATACATAACTTTGTAGTGTGGGAATTGGTGGGATTTCAAGTAGGGCTGAAGCTAGCCTTTAGGGCATTTAGAGTGTTCTGTGTGCCAAATCTGGCAGTTGGAGGTCCACAGGGGAGGGGCCTGGAAGTTCTGAGCATCACGGGGAATACACCCATACCCAACATGGCTTAGGCTGCCAAAATCAGAGAATAGCTAGCTAGATACCTAGGTTAAAACTAATGCCACAAATCTAAAAATACATACATACATACATGCATACATACATACATACATATATACATACATACATACATAAATGAAAGTAACAATATAATGACTTCTTATGATATTCTGCTGTGCCTTTGTTCAGCCACCATCAGAGAAAAATTCTTCTATAGCTAATGGAAACAAATACAGACACACCCACAGCCAGTTATCCTGTAGGCAATGAGAGAGAGAGGGGGGAGAGATTACTCTAAATGGGATATCTCCATCAAATTCCCCAACCCAGAGCACAGGGAACCCAGAAGAAGAATAAGAGGAGGAGGAGGAAGAGGAGGAGGAAGAGGAGGAAAGGAAGAAGAAGAAGCAGCATAAAGTGGAGGAAGTGGACACAAGGAGAATAAAGCTTTTTAAATACACTGAACAAAGCTTATATGAACCCAGAGATGAAGCACCAAGTACAGGGCCTACAGAGGTCCGCACCAGGTTCTCAGCAAACAAAAGGTAGATCTATCCTCAAGTCTCCTCTCTCTCTCTTCTCTACCTCTCTCCTCATTTCTTCCTCTTAATTTTCTTTTCCTCTTCTCCTCTTTCATTTCTTAGACCTCCCCCTCTTTCCTTTTATCTCTCACTTCTCCCTGCCCCTATCTTCTCCCCACATCTCTCCTCTGCTCTGCACAATGCTTCCTCCTTCTTCTCAAACCTGTGGACTTCTTCCTATTCCTAGTCATCTTTGTCCTTCTCCTAGACCTTGTCATCCTTTTTCTAGTCCTGATTTTCCTTCTAGTCCTTCCTTCCTTTTCTTTCTTTCCTTTCTTTCTTTCCTCATTTCCTCCCTCCCTCCCTCCCTTCCTTCCTCCCTTCCTCCCTTCCTTCCTCCCTTCCTTTCTTTCTTCCTCCCTCCCTCCCTTCCTTTCTTCCTTCCTTCCTTCCCTTTTCTTTCTTCTTTCTTTCCTTCTTATTTCTTTATTTCTTTTCTTTCCTCCTGCTCTTTCTCATCCTGCTTCTCCTTCTCTTCCTCTGCTTTTTTCTGTTCTATTTCCTCCTTCCTTTCTTCCTCCTCTTTTGCCTGTGTATATATCCCTCTCTTGGTCTCACTCACTCTGTATCCCTTTCTTGCACAATGACTTATTGGGCATAGGAGCTCACAGGAGAAATAAATAAGAAAAAGAGTCAAGCAATGAATTAAGTCTATTCAGACCAACCATTGTGAGGAACAAGGGACAAAATGCTAAAACCAGAATCTTGTATTCCCTGTAGGACAACATCTAAGGTGTACAAATAAAAGAAAGCAGGATGATTCACTGCTTTTCCAAAACATCTGTTGAGGAATTTAGAATATGATGATATCAGTAACAAAAAGTGATGACACTCGTATACAGTGTTTGGGGTAGAATTTCTTCAATCTCTGGCTCTTAGTGTAATTTCTTGAGAGTTGTCTTAGAACATCAGCAGAGGTAACACAATGTCTTTCAAGAGCAGCCGGTGATCATTAGAATATGTACTTTACAGGGAGGCTTTTACAGCAGTTAAGACATTCTGTACATAGATCATTTTTAAATAGTTTTGAGCCTTAAAACATTTTGTAATTGTACCTTCTAGAGCTGATTCTTACATACTCACTGTTCATATTTAGGGGGCACACACCATTTCAGTGTATTCAGGCAGCATCTTTTGGTATCCAAAATGGGAGTGTAAGTCTATATTTGATAAGAAGGCTATCTGTGTTGGATGTAAGGACAAAAGAAGCCAATAATTCCAAGTGAGGAATTCAGTCATGTCTGATCTAGCAAGGAAGGCAAGCCCAAGGAGCTTCAACTACTGGTCCTTCCATGATTTCCAAAATCATGGTATCTTGGTTCTCATTTTCTGTGTAATTATCCATTTGTGGCCCTAGACTCAAAGGGCCACATTTTGATTGGGCATAGTATATTACTGAGTTAGACAAAGCAGTAAGAATTTATGCAACTGAACTGAGGAGCATGAAGTCACAGGAGACTGCCTCAAACATCAGCGCTTTCAAGTATCTGAGAATAAATGTGTGATCTCTCAAAACCTACAAATAAACCATCTGGTTGTGGCTTATTCTTCCCACACTACAAGAAAAGCTGCTTATTCTGTGTGCTTCAGTCCCTGAAAATGAGAGAATCATTCAGAATAACTCTCTATGCAAGTTACCAAATTTCCTTGAAAACCAGGGAAGAGGGCTCAGCATGTGCAAACACTTGAAAACCTTGCATGTAGGAGCTCTTTGGGTGTGCACAAAGGAAGGGCTTCTTTATAATTACATGATACAATCATTAGAAAGAGCTCTTGATGTATTAAAATAGTATCACTTATGCAACTTTTAGGTACGTAGTCTCTGTACCATGTTCTCATTATCCTGGCAAGTTAAGATACTCCACCAAGAATCACAAGGAATTGGAACTTGGAAGAATTATTTTGAGTAAGACATAAAATGAGAAGAGCTGTAAAAGTCCTAGGAAATGCTGCTTTCACTCACACTGAACATTATTGATTGCATGTGCTCAGGGATGCTGATCTGGAATGGATTGACCCTGTGCAGATCAAGATTTACTCAGGCTCTTTCTAAGAGACAGACAAGAGGAGACCACCATCAAGGAGTTCCATTTACTTACATGGATCCAACCTAAGCCCTAGTTCTTCTTGTATGAAAAAGAGTTCTTTCTCATTGTGAGCATAACAAAAATCCTGGCCTCTTTTCTGGAGAGGAATGATGATGTGTGTAAGGTGATGCTCCTCTCTGACCTGCCAAGGGAAAACAACTCCTCACAATTCTCTGGAGGTCTCAGTGGCACTCTTTCATACCACAAGTAAAGCCCCAGGCCACCCCAAAGGGTGACTCTTATCCTTTACCCTGCCCTCAGGGTTTTACAACTTTTGGGGCCCCTGTGCTTTGCTGGGCACTATATAATGAACAGATGCTGAGATGAACTTGAGAAGTCCATCTTGGCACATCCTGAGCCTAGGCTCTTCCCTGCAGCAGTAAGCAAGTCCTCTCAGGACTCCTGAGGTACTTTGATAATTGTTCCAAGGCTTACTAGAGTAGGTGCTCACACCAGGACCCCGAAGAGATTGAGCCGTCATTCTCCTTTTAGAATTTGTCAAGAGGCCTGTCTCCATGCCTCACCCCTGCCTGTCTGCCTCTCTGCCCCCGTATTTGCTGTCTGCCTTCTTTTCTGTCAAGACAGTGTCTCATTCTGTCTGGGAGGCTGGTTCGAACCTGCAGGAAGCCTCCAGCTTTAGTTTGCCAGTAAATTGAATCACTGTCAGTAACCACCACTAGAATGGAAATTTCTATGGATAGCATTGAAGCAAATTGTTCAAAGGATTCTGAAAACAGCCAACTACCATATCATCAAGTTCAAGGTGGCCAGATCTTGTCACAAGCAGTTCTTTATAGAGGGTGATATATATGTGGACTCAGTCCCTGGATATGTTCCTGAGAGTCATAGGAATCTAAGGGGGGGTAGGGAAACAGCCTCAGTCAAGAAGGAGTTTTTATACAGGGTTCCACCTGATATCCTAAGTCTTGCTTCCTTTCTTGGTGTTTTTATTGCTGAAGCAAGGAATTTCTCACATAAATCCTGAGGGAGGACCACCTGGCATAGGCCTCTGTAGATCTGAACTGCATTGGAAGAGAGAAAAGTCTGAGGTGGCAGGGCCTAGTGTCCCTAGGCAGAACTAAGCCTAGCATCCTGGGAGAGAATTTACGTTATTGGGATTCTCTCCATGAACTCCCTCCACAAGATGGAACCACAAATTGGGCAGAGAGTTTATTCTCAAAGCTGTGGTTATAGCTGACTGAGCTCTGGGACAATGGACTTTACAGTCAATTGGAATAAATGTAGCAATATTCAATATTTCTGGATGTGGTTGTGAAGTTTGTTTGTTTGGTAAAGAAATTTGTGTCAGTACATGGACTCATTGAAAAACATAGGGCAGTGTGGAACAGTAGTCTGCTCAGGTAACTTAGGCTCAGTCAAGTATTTGGCTTTGAGCCCTGGAGCCTCTGATAGCAGTTTTCTGCTTGCAGGGGTGGAAGGAGCTTGGCAATAACTCCTGAGTCTTTGGTTCCTGTTTCAGTCACAACCCCTCACAGCTGCCCCCGCAGGAGATGTGTGTTCTATCAGGCAGACAATGCCCCAAGCTCCCAGCATTCTAGCTGGACCCTCCACTCAGTCATCTGACCACAAGCCAGTCATGCTATACCCCATACAATATAAGGGACAGTTTGCCCCCTCCTCTCTCTCTCTCTTGCTCTTCCTCACTCTCTCTTGCTCTCTTACTCTTTGTCTCTGTCCTCCCTCTCTTGCTTTCTCTCTCACCTCTCTTGCTCATTGTCTCCTCTCTTGCCCTCTTTCCTGTCTTGCCTTCCTCCTCCTCTCTCTTTGTTCCTCTCTTGCTTTCTTCCTTTCCTTTGTCTCTCTTTCTCGTTCTCTTCTCCTCTCCCTCCTCTCCTTTCCTTCTCTCTACTTGACCAGCCTATTTTCTCCTTCTTACAATAAAATATCTCATTTATACATTACCTCCTTTTTAACTAACGTGCTGTGCAGCCACAGGTCAGCACCCAGAGAGAGAGCCATCAGCTGCAGCACCAGGCCCCGCTTTTGGTGTAACTCAGGTCTGCAACTTCAGCCACCTGGAATCTAAACACTCAGAGAAAAGGAAAACTATTGTGTCTATCCTGGCACAGACATGTCTTCTCAGTTTTTAGTTCACATCTCCTGGTCTCCTAGCTTCTGGTCTCTGAGGTCTAGATTTGTGTTTTTCTGGGTCCTTGTAGTTCTTGCCTTAGACCTAGATGCACTTCCAGACATAGACTGATCCAAACTACTAGTATTCCAGAGCATCTCACTTGGAAAGAATCCTGTTGTAGGATCATTTTCTCAAGAGCTGTACAGCCAAGAGTGGCCTCATCACCTATTAAGAGGGATTGCAGACAGGGTGGGTGTTTACACAGAGAATTAACCTGATGTCAGACCATCACTGCATGTTCTAGCATTCTAACTATACTTGTTTGCTGATAACTTATAAAAAAGTCCTAAAATTTTTCTTACTTATTCTGAGAGTTAAAAATTAATGGTTTAGGCTATTAACACCTGTAGCCCAACAGCAGGGGATTAAGTAAAGTAGCCTTTGTTCTATTTTCAGTGTGAGTGTGAGGCTCTAACTTCCTCTTTGCTAATTTGAAGTTACTGGAAGAAAAAGGGACACTTTGAAAAGTGATTTTTGCCTTTATTTCTAAGTTTTCTCTAAAAAGTTCTTCTCTTGCTCTCTGAAAAGTTCTCCAAAAATGTTATGTAAGAAAGTTTTCTCTTGTTCTCTTTTCTTGCTCTTTCCTCCTGGTCTGATGTAATAATAATGCCCTTGCTCTCAATGCCATGCAACGTAATATTTCCTAGTCTTTTGTTCCTTTTTTTGAGAGACCATATCACATGGTTTTCCCATGCATCCTTTTTTTAATATAAAAGTTCATTAGATATTCAAAAATGCCAATAATAAATTGAATAAGAACTTTACAACAGAATATTTACATGCATATCCATTAGGAGTGATTATTTGACTAAACATTCATTATCGTCACTAGCTCTGCAGGTTCATGGAGACTTAAAGCCCATAATCAAGTTACTGAGGTTTTGTATAGATAAATCTAGTCAATATTTTATTTTCTGTCCTTGTACCTACAATAAGTTATTAGTTCTCCTAATAATTTACAACCTCTTGGAATGTGCTCTAATTTGTAAATGCATGCTACCTACCTCAGAAGCAGTTAACTGGGGACACTTGAAAACTGGTAGAGTTCTTATTGCAATTTTGACATCACAAAGGACTTAATAGCAGTCCTATTGTAAAAGATCTTAATAGTAATATACTTTTAGGAATTCTTATAGGATCATCATTAATAATTAAGAAATAATCTATTTGTCTATATAGCATCACTACAAGACAGTACACCATCACTGTTCTGCAGAAATCTCCTCACAATGATGAACTAATACCTGGTGATTATTATATATATTTAATAACAGGAAAAGCTTATTGATAGCAGGAATCTTCCCTAGAATGTATTATCCTCGGCCTTGAATAAAGAAACTAATCCATCATAGCTTTACAACCCAGGGTGGAACCATCTCAGGAAGATCACCTGCTAGGTTTCAGATTCTTCTAGAAGGCTCCTGGCAATTAACAAAAGAGCAGGACTAGTGCAGAAAGAGCCCCAGGAAAGGATTTAGAAAGTGTAAGTTCTCACATGAGGAATTTATGATTGAGCATAAAGGCTGCTTCTTCTTGTTCACATTTATCCAGGTCAGTTGCCATTTTGAAGAAGTTTTTCTTTAAGCTCATTGTAAGAAACCAATGAAAAATTGTTGATTTCAATGTTTTGCCCTAGAGCACTTAAGATTTGGAACTGATCTTGGGTAAGTAATTATGTCTTTGGATGATCTAAGACAGTAAAAAGAAGACAGGAAACATCAAAACCCATAACCTGCCATCCTGCCATTCCAACTGTCAAGCACATCATGTGAGTGTGTGTATGTGTGTGTGTGTGTGTGTGTGTGTGTGTGTGTGTGTACTCACATACATCTCTCCCTAAATCAACTATAGCAAATAAAATACCACACTTGGTGGTTCAGCTTAGTATATTTAGCGAACCAACCCTACTTGGGATCACCTTATTGTGGTAGTAAAGTAGGTGAGTTAGAACTAGGAATTTCTGCACTCACTGAAACCACAAGGCACAGGAGCTCTAAGGTAGCATTTAACTTAAGGAGCAGTCCTTACAAACAGCCTGTATAAAGAGATTAGCACCAGAAAGTCAATAGCTATGAGTAGTTTTGTATACATCGGACAGTTGTACATATGCATAAACCCAGCAGTCACCACAAAGGCTTTTCCTGATATCAGCAGGGAAATTAGGGAACATCTCAGCTGGGAAGAAACCCTATTCATGTCTTCCACAAGCAATTCCAACTAAAGGAAAAGCCTTTGTGATATGGACCCTCAGAAATTTAATTATTATTCATGATACTCAAGTCTTCAAGAGCATTTGAACAACAATGAGGAAGGAAAACTCAGCTTTTACTGTATAAGGATTTCAGGAACTAAGGCTAAGAGAGAATAGTGGACAAGAAATCTCTGAGAATTGTGAGCACCTAGAACCTCGCATTTCACAAGCGTGTCTTGAATTTTCTGAGTAGTCAACGTGATTTGGGGCAGAAGTGCAATGTATTTCAAAGACTACCTGGTCAACTCATTGACCTGTTTTCTGTGATCACACTGGAAATGTAAAGGAAAAGTTATATGATCACTTGGATGAAAAAAATGGAAAGTTCAGTAGTCTAAACACAGAAAAGGACATTGGGCTTTAAATATGCAACATATGATTGCATGTAAATTACCTTTACTTGCAACTTTAATGATACTTACCTCATCTGTTATTTCAGTAGAGACAGGTTCCCTTATTACCTAGACTCTGTTGGTTGAGTGCCTAGGTATCACAAGGTTTCCCACCTGTCACAAGATAAACAAGTAGCTAGAAAAGGAAATCCTTTGCTTCTCTGGGAATTAATGTTAATTTATGATAATGTATGCATTGCTAAAGTAAGAACTACTGCAACATCTTGATTTGGCCTACACTGTAAATCCTTAGAGAAAAAAAGGATTGATATAATCCTAAATTTTCAATTAAAATTGTAACTTTGTTACTCTGTAATGCAGATTGTGACTATCCTGCTTCATTCACTGAACTGCAGGATTAAAATCCTGAATCTCCATGGTCCCAAGTGCTCAGATGGAATATCTAAGCAAGCACTCCTGACACTCACACTTTTAGAGAGTTTGTCTGGAGTAACACAGCACAGAACATGATTTCTCTGTGTCCTAGACAAGAAACACAGTCTCATTCTAACCAGAAACCCCAGGTTCATGAGGGTTACACAGTGATTCAAGAACAGGACACAGCTCCCTAACTAGGTGGTCAGCCAGGATAGCCTTGCTCATGTAGGCTTGGTAGATGTGGCAGTCATTTTCCTCACACTCCAACACTGCTGATGAGCAGCACTGACATTCAAATGCTAATGTGGAAACTGAGTGGAGGATGGTTGTCACAGTAAAGCATTTTGGCTATGAGTGCTTCTGTCCCAGCTCTCTTGTTGTTTCTCTGGAAAATCTGTCAGAAACTCCATAGGTGTTTTTTTCTACACTGTGCTCTCCTAAACACTCAACCTCTCAGTGTGCCCAGATGCCAGCCTATCATTTATTATATTATGGAATGTGAAGATCAGTTTAGTGGGAGTGGAAATGCTCTGTCCAAAATCATAAGCCCAGATATATCAGGACCAAGACTGATGTTAGGGTATCAGATTCTACTTCAGAACTTCCTCATGCTTCCATACACTGTCTGGATATCTCAAAATATATGGGAAATTGAATGAAAGAAATATTTAAATTTCTTTCCTTACCAGACATTATTTTGCAGGAACCTGCCAGTCAGTCAACATGAAAACCGCAACTGGCAAATTGAGCATGATTATAGAAATGGCAGAAAGAAAGTTCAAGAGACAGATATGAGTGCTATTGGTCAATAACATGCCAGTAGCAAGTGTATTTTCTGTGCCTTTTTAAAAATCAAGCAATAGGAAGCATGACCAATTCCAGGAAGTTAAACAATGACAACAAATCCTTACATGTCAAGTTTATGGGATGCAGTATCTATGTTTGACAAAGGCTTTTTTTTTTTTTTCAGGCTTAGACAGTCTCTGAAGGACATATGTGTAAGTAAGCAGAGGTACTTGACAGGATCTAACACATATTAATTAAAGCAAAGAGAGATGTCAGCAGACTCATTCATGATTAATTATGAAGAACAAGTCAGTCAAAGTTAACTTTGGATGTGCTCCTCAATGCTGTCCTCCCCCCCTTCTTTAATCTATGTAAGCCAAAGCTGTCTCAGTGATTGATGCAGAAAGACTGTGCCTGTTGCAGGCATCCACTCAAGAAGTGTAGACCTTACCAATCATTGATACATGAATCCTCACATTCATGCTCTGTCTTAGGTTGATTCAGCACCTCTGAGAAGATCTCACCAGTCTTTTTAATCTATAAGGACCTAGCACCTTATCAGCCATGAAGCAGAAAGTTTCAGGTTGCCATCTGAAAACACAGCTTGTACCAGTAGCATATGAATAATCTTGTATTCATGGCCTGTCTTAGGTTGAGAAGGTTTTTAAGGAAATCTTACCCATCCTTGACTACCAACTTCTGCTAGGGATGACATTGGAGCTTGGATTTATGAAAATCTGGTTTGACATCTGTAAAAGCTCTGATGACTCCTCTCATAATATGTAGTAGACATGCCATAAAAAGAATCATAAAGCCAAGTCCTACCAAGCCCAATAAGAGAGTTGTAAATGAGGATCATGAAGGAAAAACAGCCTGTAACTTTTTCAGAATATCATTTGTAATGTTAGCAGTGTCAAAAGACAAAGACTATGTATTTCTTAAACACAAAACCTCCTTATACAAGGTTAATAAATCTAAAGAAATAACAGTGTTATATCATATACTTTGAAGGTGTCTTTTTACTTTGGTCCAATTATGCTGACTCTCATATATTTTTGGAGTAATTGAACTCCATAGATATTGAGCATGA
>JADRCD010079187.1:0-11224 GCA_019843815.1 Montemys delectorum | reverse complement strand
AAAAAAAAAAAGTAAAATTTCACTGAGAAAGTCTTACAGCAAACAAAAGTTTATCATTAAGAAAAGCAATTCATTTAATAATAAAAACTATTATGGTGGGGGATTCAGTATACTGTGACAAACATATTAACATACTTGCTTTCTATAACACTTTAATATCTTATAAAATGCATGTGCCTAGTTATACTGTAAGAAGAATGAAATCATATTTTATTTACAAACATGATTTATGAAGTCATATGTATTTATAAAGTGAATGGAAGAACAAAACATGATCAATTATTGTTCCCTCAGTACAGAACTAAAGATGGAGTCATACATTACAAATAGGTAGTGATATCCATGATGCCTATCCCATGAGTTCCTAATCAGAGAAGAATGCAGCAAGAAGCAAAATGACTCTCTACTGGGATGCCCCTTTACCCTTCTAACTAACTGACCAACTTCCTGAAGCACCTATGTCCTTTACTAGAAACAGTCAGATACCATCCATGTAGTTTGAATGGTTTTTGAAATGATGAATAAATGAAAAACACCCAAGATAGAAATGGAGCATAAATGAATAAGTTACAGGTACTTTTTTTGTACCCATCTATATGAATTAAGGTTTACCTGAGACAAATTAGTAAAATACTTCTTAAATACAGGAGTTAAATCATTGGAACTAAAATACTATGAAAGCAGATATTAAAGTCAACGGGAATATAATACATATGGAGCTGTTTCTGTGTATTTAGTACATCAAGGTTAGATGACAAAAAATCCAATCTCCAGTGCTCTGAAAGCATTTTAGATTCACACAGAGAATTTGAGCATAAGGCAGTGAATGCCCCCTAAGGAAATGAGTGGAAGTGACATTCAATTATTTCCCTAGCTATTCACCATTACAAGGAATTGATGCTACACTGTAGCCTCTGCTTTCTCAGTATAAGAGTGGTTCTAAGAAAAAAAAAATTAAAAATTCTTCAATCCAAGTAACATGTAACTAGAAATACTAGGAAATATTCATCATTTCATACATTCCACAGATATCTTTCTTTCGTGCAAATATTTGTATGTGTAGGCTTCCAGTAAGCATGAAATCATTTTGTAATAGATACCAAGCAAGGTGTGGTAACTCTCACTTATTATAATCCCAGTGCTTGGGAGGCTACAGCAGGAGTTTTCATGAGTTTCAGGTGAGCCTCAGCTATGTGCTGAGTTCAAATCTAGCTCAGGCTGGGAGAGAGAGGAAAAGGGGATCGATCACACTAAGGCTATTTGAAAAAGCAATAAATAATTATATTATTTTATATTTTTCAAAAATGACATGCAATACATATAAGTGTCTATGCATTCATATGTGTATAGTTCAAATGAAGCTATGCCACCTGTGTTGACAATGCTTCCCCCAAGTGCCATGCACTATCTTACAAAAACTACACTATGAGGCAAGAGAAACTTTTTCTTTCACATTGTTGCTGGGGGAGTCCAAGAGACTCAGAAACAATATAGGTTATTCCTTTTACTTGCTTGCCTCCCAGAAGTTGAATGTTAGGCATTGTTGCTGAAGACACCATGTGCATTGGACAAGGGACTTGGAAGAATCTATCTCAATCTAAAGTTCCCCTCCATGAGGACTAGCTTCTGTAAGACTGGAAGGTGTTATGCAAGCTGCCAAGAGACAGTTGATAGTCCAAACTAACTGCTGTTCATGTGAACCTCACAATGACCAGAACTGGAAGATACCCCTAAAGCTGCAATGTGACTTGTGTCTTTATAGTAACCAGTGGCTGTCCAATTTGACTTTAGGGCCTCTCAACATGAGGAAAACCATCCATGCTACTGTAATCTAGCCAACCACTTGCAGCAGGTAAGGTGACATATCTCAGAAGAAAACCTACTACTCCTACTTTACATAAGTATCCTATCTAATTGCATTATAAATACTTACCTTTCTTTTCTTTACTGAAAATAGACTTTTCTCCTCATATATCTCCATCACTGTTTCACCTCTTTCCCAATTCCTACCCATCTGCCCTCACATTCAGAGTAATACCTTTTCTGTTTCTCATTAGAAAACAAGCTTCTATGGGATGATAATAAAATATAGTAAGTTAAGTAAAAATAAATACATGGGAATAAGGCAAAAGAAACAGAAGGAAAGGAACCAAAGAAAAGCCCCAAAACAGACATAGATGCAGAAATCTACACATTCACACTCTCATGAATCCCACACAAATCTGGAAGTCATTATTTTTATGCAAAGGACCTATATGATAAATAAATAAAGTAATACATTTTTAAAAATAAATATTTTAGAAAAGGAAGTTCTGACATGTAGCTCATCATCATGTAGTTTTTATCTCTCATGAAGGAAACTTCTCCTTGTAGCATTACAGAAAAGCACTGCTGGTCTAAAATGTAGAGGACAACTGATCTTGGGATAGCTCGCCCCAAATGATGCAGCCACAAGCTAGCACACAAAGTTCAGGGAACATCTTGGAAAGTGGGGTTGGGCAAAAGAATTGGAAGAGCCAGAGTAACAGAAAGTCTGTTTTAAGATCTGTGCTTCCTAAAAATGACGCAGAAGCTTCACACATGATACCATAACAATGTAGCTGCCTAAACAGGACCAGAAGAAATACACCACCAATAGTCATGCTGACATGTAAGGAGAAGTGTCATACAGCCCAGCCTAGACGAAGAATTAAGTAATTAAGAAATGCTAAGCACAAGATTGAGAGAAATATTCTTCCTTAGGGATGAGCTTCCTAATTCATTATCCAATACCAAGTAGTCTGTCCAGAGAACATATATATGCCATCAACACTAATGGGACTCAAGAGGTTTCTTTATATATTTATGCTTATGTGACTATGTAACAATAATGTGATATGTGTGCATATGTAACAATAATGATTAAATAAAAGAGGAAATTAATGTGGGAGGGGTCATGAGAGCAGATAGAAGGAGTAGAAAGAAAAAAACTATATTTTAATTGAAGTAAATTACAAGTGAAAAAGAAAAAATAAATAGAGAATAGAAAGGTAGGTGACTTATCAGTTAAAAGCACTAGTTGTTCTTCCATAGGACCTGTATTTGATTCTTAACACTCAAATTGTGACTTACAGATGTCTGTAACTCTGATATACTCTTCTAACTTCTGACCAGGTACACAATGGGGCATAGACATACATGCAAGCAAAATGGGCATTTTGCAAAATAAAAAAAAATAATTAAAACAAATTAGTAAATATGAATAAATAAATGAACAGACATCCTGTTCACTAGTAAGTTCAGTCCTGCTATTGTATGATGGCCCAAGGGCTGGAGAGAGAGCTCAGAGTTTAAGAACACTAGCTGCTCTTTGATAGAACCCAGGTTCAGTTTTCATCACCCACACCACAGATCATAGCCATCTGTAACTCCAGTCCCAGGGGATCTAATGCATAATGGACAAAGAGTAAATAAATCACCTTGTTATGAGACTTATATAACAGGAAGATTCTGTTTTCCTCCTAAAGAACAGAGCATGCCTTTTAAATATCTATAATTCTCAATTGTATAAAATAAAAAGGCTATCAGAAGAAGGCAAATTTCTTCTACATTAATGTAATCCCAGGGCTGTAGTATTGTTGTGACAAACCTATAGATATACTCTCTTGTGATTCCTGACAATTTTCCACAGAAAAACATTCTCAAGAAGCAGTAGTCTGTGCAATTAATAAAAATGGCTCAGGAGGAAGCATTTTCAGAAACCTGAATTATATCTACTTTATGATTTGCAGCATAAAGATTTAGGAAGTATAAAGCTAATTGTGTGCAAAGATGTTTACGGCACATACTTCACTTAACTCTCTTTATTATTAGTTGATTTGATATCATATCACTGCTTTTTGTTTATTATGATGCACTGTATGGCTTTGAGGCCAATGAAACATATGGAAGATTTATGCTGTATATTCAAACTACCACAGTGACTGCTAACATAGAGTTAGGATGCTAACCTGGTTGTCTTTCAAACATCACTTATCAGTCATCAGAAACACTGAAAACCTCAATTCTTCAATGAGATAAATTGGTAGTGAAGTTTCCTTAGACTATTTTCTAAAGAGAAATGTATAGGTAGGAATGCCCTATCCTGTTAGACAGACAATAGTCACATGACACTATTTAAATTTGAAACAATTAAATTAGAGTAAGATTTCAAATGCATATTCCTGGTTCCACTCCCTACCTTTAAAGTATCCAATGCTTATATTTAGGCCAAGGCTAGAATAACTGACAGAAGAAATATAGGACAATTTCACAAGCTCACAAAGTTCTACTAACAGCACTAACAGCACTGCTCTAATGATTATATATGTTGTCCACTTCACTGCAAACCATAGCTCACACACCACATAACTTAAGATACTTAAGCAGTTTTCTATACCTATTCTTGTCACAAACTCCTCACTTGGAACATAATGGTAGTGGAACAAAAACAAATGCAATTAAACTGTTTAAGGAATATGTGGACTAATGACTAGCTATCAGTAAAGCCATACTAAGTGTCATTGACCACTGTTTTTACAGGAAGAGTCCACGAAAGTCCTAGAAAAATCTAGAAATCACTAAATCTTGGAGGTAAGTTGAGTCAACCCTAGAAAGAGTTAGGGACATAATTTGTCTTCCTATCTTTAAGTCAAGAAATGATATTCTTATTTCTTCTAATGATATTTAATGATATTCTTCTCTCTTCTCAGACCATTGTCATTCTGTAAAACAGTTCCAAAAACCAACCAAGCTTTTAGTAGTCCAGCTGTCTTTCTATCACTGTTACTTAGAGAGTTTCATATCCCTTCATTTCCTTAAAATGAAAATTATTTGAACTTAAATTGTTTGTTTTACTAAGAAAAGAGTAACACATTCCTGGCTCTCTGACAGCAAGTAGCAAGAACTTGTAGTATCTAAGAAAAGAGAGATAAGGACTGAAGCCAGTTATAAGAAGTGCTGTGAAAATACTTTAAAAATTTGGAGGGCCTAAAAGTGTAAGAGTGAAGAGGGCCTGAGACAGTGATCACTAAATACATTCTTACCCTAAATTAGAGAATCTGACAGGAATCCCACAATCTTTCCTCAGACAGAGTCTGAGAGGTAAAGATAAATCACCCTTTGTTTCAAAAGACAATGCCCGGAAGTTAAATAAATACCTAGAATTTTAGTATAACTAGACAAAGGCTACATTTGACATCTGTACTTTTTAAACAAAAGCTGGGAATGACCTTTCCCTTTATACCAATGAGATAAAAACTGCTACTCTTCCTGGAGTCCAGAGGAGAAAGAAAAATACATCTAGCTCATTTGAAGAAATAGTTGATTTCATTGGAGTAAATTCTCCTTTGAGTTCTCAAATCATTTCCTGAAAATATAGAACATATTTCAAAAATTACAAAATGATAGCCGGATGGAGCCAGGAGACTGAGCTTCAGGTCCAACTGTGCAACTTATTAGCTCTTAATTTGAAATAAAAGGAGTAACAATAATAGCAGTAGTAGTAAGCTGTTGCGATATTTTTCTTAAAGTTCAAGTGAAAGATATATCAAGAAAGAAAACCCATGTTTAAGATATATATATATATATATTCAAATATAAAGTTAACTGTGATATGTTTTGGTCAACATAGAGGTAACATAAAGTCTTTACGTGCATATTTTATTTGGAAATTTTCAATTTAAAAGAAAAACTGTTTTAAACCTGCCTCTGGTCTCCATCTTTACTAAAGCAGTTGGTCCTACTCTTAACCAGTAATAAGGGAGCACTTTGTACCAACACTTATTGAGATGTGGAATGTTAAACGCTGCAGCTTTGTAGCAACAACAACAAAAAGTGCTTAGTAAAAGAGAAAATACTGAACAGTCTGTTTCCACTAGCATCCCTGGAAGTCTACTCTTCAATATCAGGCTTCCTGGAACCACATAGGTATGTATTTGCTAGGCTTGGGTGGCATCGGATGTGCTCTTGCCTTTAGTATGATGTTGTGGAAAACATTTTCCTCTTGAAAGCTGACAAGTTCTTCCTCTTGTGCCCATCCCAACATTCCTCAGAAACCATAATGTATCCCAAGTAACATAGTCATTGTACTTACGCTAAATATGCCACAGAATTTCACTAAGATGTCATCGCACTGAGTAGGCATTTGTTTTGCAAAATCTAGTATCTTTCTATATGGTAGAAAGATCTTTATGAGACTGGTTGGCAAATTTTTCAAATCTCTAGTTTTTGAAGAAATATTCAAGAAATTCCTTTCTGATATATGAGGAAGACACATCTTAGCTTGTCTTATGGGAAATGGCCTTCGTTTTCTGATTGGGTGTTACAAAAACCAGAAGTATTTATAATCTGATAAAAATAAAGAACTTGCTATATATTCTGCTTTGAATTTTAATCCTATTTTACCTTATCCTAATTTTTTAGCTCAAATTCTTGTCACTTTAAGAAACTTAGCTTTGTATATGCCTGCTCATATTTTAGGGTATATGTGTGTGTGTGTGTGTGTGTGTGTGTGTGTGTGTTGTTAAACTTTTTATCATAATTTAACTAATAGTTCTCTGTCATAATTATGCTCTACCCAATTCTATTTCTTGATCACATACAAATATTTAATGACTTAGGCACAAACTTAACAAAGTAGCAAATTAGCTGAAGTTTACTCAGACACTTTCAGTTAGTTAAACTCAGAGATAAAGCATATATTTATCAAAAAAAAAAGGAAAAGTAAAGACCATTTCACAAAGAAAGAATGTTATTCTACTTATTATTCTCTAACATGAACATCAAAATGAAATAAGTCATATAGTCTACTGTACACGTTAGTAAGAATATTTCACAATACTCATAGTGGGGATAATGTACAGAAAATACAATGCCTTCTATAGTCATTATGGCTCCTAATAAAAAATAAATCTATTAAAATACAGATAACCCTTGAATTAGAGTAGCTCTGATTCACTCATTATTAAGTTGAAAACAGTGTAAACCAAAATGTATTTAACAAATTTGACCTTTCAAACATCATAGCTCAGTAATATGTAGTACAACACAGAATTCGACATCACAATTGTCTGACCAGGAACTACAGTTCTTTTAGGAAAAGTCAAAGTTCAAAGCATGATTTCTACTGAATGCACAATTTTTATTTCATCATAAACCAAGAATTTGTAGGTGGAGCCATTGTATATTAGGAGCTGTCTCTATATTTTCAATTTTTCACCTAACATAAAAGAAAAGGAGGGGAAAACTATAAATACTATAAATATTACAAAACATGTCAAAACATGACCAAGGTGATGTGAAATTTCAATAAAGTTTCTAAATCTCAGGGAAAATCAAAATAATAGCTTTGAAGGATGAAGCAATAGCTCAGTGGTTATAGTGTATAGTACTCATGCAGAAGACTAAGGTTTGGTTCTCACCACCCATACTGCATGACTCATAGATGTCTGTAACTCCAGTTCTAGGAGACATGATATCTTCTTCTGGCCTCCATAAGTATGGCACTCATATGCCCAAACTATACTCTCCACACATGTATATTTACGATGAAAAATTTTTTAATTAAAACTAATAATAGTTTATCATCAATATTTTTTCATATTATTTCAGAGGAAATGGGAATTAGGTAATATTATACAGTTTTTAATTTCCAGTAAAAAGTTAGTTGAGTCAAAGAAAATACTTGAATGGCACTTTTCACCTAAAAATTCTAAATCCAAGCCAATTAAAAAAGAAAGAAAAAAAAACAGGAAAAATGTTCCAAGTTTAGGAAACTGTTGTTTATTCAGAGGCAAGGTTTTTATTCTACCATGAAGCATTAGGTTACAAGCTATAATTATGTTTGAAATGTATTTTCAAAACTACTGCCAGTGGAAGCCATAAAGCAATTTTCAAAATCTACTTTAAAATTTCTTTTCATAATAGCTTAGAATAAATGGCCCAAAACATAATCTAAAGAAATAATACTCTTCCTTCTACTTTGGCCAGAAAAATAATTTTCCATAAATCCCTGGGTTTCTCTAGTCATTCTGAAAATATTAGCAGTCAATTTTCCCAAATCCAGATCATATCCTGAAATAAACTATGTGGTATTTGCCAACACCTGTAGGTCCACTTTGCTACAGTGCCAATGTTCCCAAAAGGAAACATGGTTTATATTGAAACAAATTTTGATTTTATGGGCCAATCACAGCTTCTTGCTGGGATCGGTACAAAAAGCTCTCCTAATCCCTTGTCATACAAGAAAATCAAAATTTCTTGTTCTCATATGGAGATTGAATTTCACATGCCTACAAGTGTGATAAATCACTAACGAGTATAATTAGTGTATGAATACACAATAAACTTGATTAGAATAACAACTTTAAAAGTCTTCTGTAATGTGCTGTCAAAAACCACCCTCTAGTTGTTATGCAGGATAAATGGAAGACAATTCAATCTCTCTATGTTCAAGAAATATGACTAGAATTAAAGCTAGCAGAAATGACTAAATGTTTTATGATAAGAAATGACAAATGTTTTAGCAGATATATATGCTTGTTCTGAGATACAAAAACTACATGTGTGTGTATATAATTTAAGTATATATTTAAAATATAAAACAAAACACTATTAAAAGAAATGTTGAAACTAATATTTTTTAAAAGAAAAAGATGAAAACAACTACAATAGTAACTTCTTTAAAATGATTGGCATTTTGTGATCCATTGACTTTATTTGCTTTGGTAAATACTCAAGAGATGACCATGTGGTACTTCTACATTTATGTTATTTAAGAAGAGCTGTAAATCAATTTTTCTACCCCTCTGAAGAGTCCACAGTCTGAGGGCCACTCAGGAAATCTACTGCACTCAGGGCAACAGGGAAGGGACTCTCCTAAATAACCTCAGGAGCGGGGAACCCCAAGGATCTCAGTGGACTCAAGGACCCATCCCTCACCTCTGCCCCATCACAAGATCTCCACCTCCTTTCCAGATTGATCCTTACCCCAGGGCAGATCAGCAGCCTGTCTGTCCCTCTAAAAATCCCATAATCTGAAGGCCTCCCAGGATGTCGACTACAGTGAGGGTCACAGGCCTCCTAGGAGAGCTACAGCAACACAGGAACACAGTTGCTAGACTCAAGATAGAGACACCCAGGCCAGCTAACACCAAAGATAACCAGATGATAAGAGGCAAATGAAATACCACAAGCAAAAGAAATCTTTGGCATCATCAGAACCCAGTTCTCCCACCCACAGTAAGCCCTGGATACACCAACACTCTTGAAAACCAGAATGTTGAACTAAAATCCTGTCTTATCCTTTAAGGAGGATATAAATAACTCACTGAAAGAAATACAGGAAAACACAGTACACAGGTAGAAGCCCTAATAGAGGAAACAAATTAATCCCCCACACACACAAGCAAAAAAAAAAAAAAAAACAGGAAAACACAATCAAATAGGTAAAGGAATTGAACAAAGCACACCATGACCTAAAAGTGGAAGTAGAAATAATAAAGAAAACACAAATGGAGGCAACCCTGATAATGGAAAACCTTGGAAAGACATCAGGAATTACAGATCCAATACCAGAGAGAGAAGAGAATCTCAGACATAGAAGATAACTTAGAAGATATTGACACAACAGTCAAAGAAAATTGAAAACATAAAAAACACTGAATCCAAAACATCAAGGAAGCCCCAAATACAATGAAAAGACCAAATCTAAGAATAATAGGAATATAAGTAAGTGAAGATTTCTGTTCAAAAGACCTGAGAATTTCTTCAACAAAATCATAGAAGAAAACTTCCCCAACCTAGAGAAAAAGATGGCCATAAATATACACGAAGTCTATAGAACACCAAATAGATTGGACCAGAAAAGAAAATCCTCTTGTAACATAATAATCAAAACACTAAATAAACAGACAAAGAAAGAATATTAAAAACTATAAGGGAAAAAAGCCAAGCAATGTATAAAGGCAGACCAATCAGAGTTACACCAGACTTCTCAGCAGAAAATCTAAACGCCAAAAGAGCCTGGAAAGAGGTCATGGAGACCCTAAGAGAACAAAATGCCAGTGAAGGCTACTATACGCTACAAAACTCTCAATCAACATAGATGGAGAAAGCAAAATATTCCAGGACAAAACCAAATTTAAACAATATCTATTTACCTATCCAGTTCTACAGAGGATTCCAGAAGGAAAACTCTAATAGGAGTGTATCTATACCAAAGAAAAAAATATATGAATCATCATACACACACACACATACACACACACACACACACACACACAGACTCACAAAGGAGAGAATCACAGCCACATAATGCCACCTACAACAAACATAATAGGAACTAAAAATCAACTGTCTTTAATATCTCTGAATATAAACAGACTCAATTCCCCTCAATGAAAATACATAAGCTAACAGATGAGATACGGAAACAGGATCCATCATTTTCCTGTACATGAGAAACATACCTGAATAACAAAGACAGACACTATCTCAGAGTAAAGGGCTAGAAAAAAGCTTTTCAAACAACTGGTCCCAAGAAACAATCAGGTGTCGACATCTTAATATCCAATAAAATAGACTTACAATGAAAGGTTATCCTGCGAGATAAGAAAGGACACTTCGAATTCATTAAAGAAAAAAAATCTAGCAAGAACAACTCTCAATTCTGAACATCTATGCCCCAAATGCAAGGGCACCCACATTCACAAAAGAAACTTTACTAAAGCTGAAAACATACATTGGACCCCACATAATAATAGTGGGAGACTACAACACCCCACTCTCACCAATGGACAGGTCACTGAAACAGAAACTAAACTAAACAGAGACAAAGTGAAACTAATAGAGGATATGAATCAAAAGGATTTAAAAGATATGTAGAGACCATTTTATGCTAAAACAAAAGAGTATACCTTCTTTTCAGCACCTCCTGGTACATTCTCCAAAATTTACTATATATTCAGTCACAAAACAAGCCTCAGCAGATGAAAAAGATTGAAACCATCCCATACAACCTATCAAATCACCATGGACTAAGAATAGACTTCAATAACAACATAAACAACAGAGAACCCACATACCCATGGAAACTGAACAACTCTCTACTCAATGATAACTTGGTCAGGAAAGAAAGAAAGAAAGAAAGAAAGAAAGAAAGAAAGAGAGAGAGAGAGAGAGAGAGAGAGAGAGAGAGAGAGAGAGA
>JADRCD010079179.1:0-12710 GCA_019843815.1 Montemys delectorum | reverse complement strand
GTTTGTTTGTTTTTTGGAGGGGAAACTGGGAAAGGAGAAATTTGCATATAAATAAAGAAAATATCTAATAAAAATAAAAAAAAGAATTATTTTTGTCATTTGGTTACTGTAGATTGTTGGAATCATTTAACAATTTATGAATAAACTTTTTTATGTCTAACCTTAGGAAACACAGCATTTGTCATTATTGAAATGGAATAGCATAGTAAACAAATGTCAGTATTTCTTTACTATTTTGCTCATTGTGTGTACAAGTGTGTGTTTGTGTGTGCATGCATATATATATAATCTTTTATTTTTATTAACAATTAAAAGGATCGGATTTACTTTAGTGTAATTCATATTACATTTTTTGCAAAACACTGAAAAACGCTCTGCCAACTAGAAAATGTGTATTTTTTTTGCTTCATTATGACACTCTAGGTATTCTACACTAAGACATGAACATAGAACACTGTGTAGATTTCACTTGTCTACACAAATGAAACATTCATTTGGTTTCAGAGAAACTCTGAAGATGGATGTATTGACTTGGTCACAGGAACTTACACATGCTCAGTTTTGATTCCTCCTTATCGTATAAAGGCCTCATCAAAGTGAAACAAAACCTTAAAGAATCTAATGACAAAATTGTTGCTCAACAGAAATGCCAGAACCATGTTAGCTCTCAGGGGAGAACCTGGAGATCCAGAGGTAGGAGGGATGGAAGGAGGTACCCAGGGTAGCAGATACACCTCCCCAAACAACCCAAAAATCTCAGCACATCAGAACAACACCAGGAGCCTTTCTCACCTGTTTTTTGTTAGTTTGTTTGTTTGTTTTGTTTTTTATACTAGGGTTCAAAGTTCCCCTTGACACTAAACTAAAAAATATCCTGTAGATCAATATTTCTGTCTTTATGCCTAGTGTTCTGACCAATAACTCTCAATGAAATCTCATGTGTCTAATAAAAAGATGTTCTGTGTGTGAGCCAGAATATTCAAAGGCTAGGGCATAATGGGGTGGTAGACCATGCTTTTCTCTATTCTCTTCCTACCTCAGGTTAATAGATGCATATATAGTTTTCTAATTGTTTCTTTGTCTTCTGAAGCATTTTTGTTTTAGGAAGAGACACAGCAGCTTTGCTGAGAGTATTTGAAAACCCAAATTTCATCTCTGTTTTAATAGCTGAAAACTTAGCTACTTAAATATACAGAATAAATCTTAAGAAATAATGGAGCATATTTTATCACACTACAGGCTGCATATTCAGCTCAGCAGAAGCAATCTGGTTGCAGCTGCTGTGCTTTTAAAGGGAGGATTTTTATGCCATCACTGCTTACATTTAGAAACATGAATATTAGCTGAGGAATCATGTCACTTTATTTACTTCTCCCAACTTTTCCTTTGAATGTCAAAGTATGCTGCTGAGGGGAGAGCTTTAAGTTATTGGTTCACCAGTTTACTCATCACAAAAACTCAGTTTATACATAGAAATATTTCAATAACATGTTTAAATTAAAAATTATAACTTAGATTTGAATACAAAAAATCATGATTAACATAATTTGGATATTTGTTAAAGGAGAAGCAAAAACATACATACATAAAATTTCAAAAATTAGAGTGTCCTCATATTCCCCGCCGGTACATCCACCCATCACAGGTCACTGGCATGTCCTAGAGATTATTCCATCCCCACACATACACACAGCCAATTTCCCTTCTCCTTCTCCTGCTCTCTCTATATCTGATCACCTCCTTGCCCTGATCTCCTCCCAGTCCGTCCTCCTACCCAGTTCACACCTTCCATCAACATTAGATATCTGTTTTGTATACCCTTATGAGAAAAAAATCAGTCACCCTCCCTTGGACCTTCTTTATAAATTGGCTTCTTTGGGTCTGTTAATTATAACATGACTATCCTGTAGTTATGTATAATATCTATGTTACCTGGGATGATATTTTCTACTTCGATCCATTAGCCCATGAATATTATGATGTCCTTTTTTTCAATTGCTCAGTAGTATTGCATTGTGTTATTGAACCACATTTTATTTATCCATTCTTCAATTAAGGGACATCTGGATTGTTTCCAGTTTCTAGCTATTACGAATAAGGCTTCTATGAACAAGTGTTCATGTGAATAAATGTCCTTATGAGATCGTGGAGCATTTTGTGTATATACCCAGAGTGGTATTGCTGGGTCTTGAGGTAGAACTATTCCAAATCTTCTGAGGAACTATCAAATTAATTTTCAAAGCTGTTATACAAATTTGCACTGCCAACAGCAATGAAGAAGTGTTCCTCTTACACTACAACCTTGCTAGCTTCTGCTGTTCCTTGAGTTTTTTATCTTACCATTCTTATGGGTATAAGATGGAATCTCAGAATTATTTTGATTTGCATTTCCCTGATGACTAAAGATGTTGAACATTTCTTAGGCTGCTTCTTGTCTATTTGAGATTTCTCTGTTGAGAATTCTCTGTTTAGCTCTGCATCTCATTTTTTAATTTGGTTAGTTTGTTTGTTAGTGTCAGACTTCTTCAGTTCTTCCTGTATTTTAGACATTAGCTATCTGTCAGATGTAGGTCTTGTAAAGATCTTTTCCCAGTTTGTAGCCTGTGGTTTGGAGGGTACATGGCATTGACTCTAGCTGAGACTCCTACCAATGGTGCATATGGATCCAGAAATGGCCCCTTCCTCTAGTCATGTAGAACTCCCAGTAGAGGGATAAGGATAGTAACTGAACCAAAAACCTTCTCCCAAAAATGTGTCCTCCCTACAAGAAGTACTGGGACAAAGTTAGAGCAGAGACAAAGGGTATAGCCAACCCAGAACTGGAGTAAATTGAGACCCATCTCATGGGCAAGAACCAATCCCTAACACTTAATGATATTCTGTTATGCTTGTAGATAAGAACCTAGCATAACTGTCCTCTGAGAGCCTCCACCCAGCAGCTAATGGAAAGGGATGCTGAGATCCATACCCAAATATTGGCTGGAGCTTGGGATTCTTACAGAATTGGGAGTTTGTTGATCTCATGTTCTACAACATTCAGTTTTTTGCTAACCAGAGCAGATGTAATAATTTTATTCATGTGCTCAACAGCCTTTGAGAGGCCCTTCCCATGTACTGTGTCCTAATGTCACACAGTTTCAAGGCCTCATAGATGCCAAAAGAGGCACCAGTCAGGATGGTGGCTTGGAAGAGACTTTTTGAGGTGATGAGATCAACCCCCAACAGTGGGATTCACATGAGGGTCATGAACCTTTCTGTCATGGATCTTGAATATAGAATTTCTAGTCATAGGATTGATCACATGAAAGAAACAGAAGTTTCTAATTGGGTATTTTTTTTAGTATTTTCCAAAGAATTATCAGTAATGAATCACTATAAGGAATTATAAAATAGTTATTAAATAATTATAAAATAAAATAATACATAGTAACTATATAGACAGAGGAACAAAACAGAATAATTGCAATACAATAATGCATAACTATTTTATAAAGCATAAAATAAGTAGAGTATAAAAATTCATATGAAAAATATAATACTTGCAATCCAGGACTAAGATAGGATGATAAATAGCTCCTGTTTAAACATTTTTTATTTTCATTTAATATTTATCTTTCCTAAACAATTTCTTGATACAATGTTTATTAAGGTTTCCCCTGTCTGAGGTGAAGGAGATTTGTTATATAATACATGAATGTATAAAGACATCAAATGGATGAAATGAGTCAGGTTGTATGTCTGAATTCCTAGCATTCAGCAAATATAGGGCAGAAAATTGTGAGTTTGAAGTCACACCTGAAAATCATCTTTTAAAAAAATCATCCCTTAAGTTGGTGGTAGGTAAATGCCTGTAATCCTAGAACTCAGGAGATGGAGGGAGGAGGATTATGAACTAAGGCCAATCCAGGTAGCATAAGGTTAAAATGTATCATAAAATAAATATGTTTCTTGGGAATCAAGATATGTCTCAGTGATTTTGAGTACTTATTGCTACTGCAGAAAATCCAGGTTCTATGTCTACCACTCACATAGTGTCATGGATATACCTTTAACTCCAGTTCAGTACATCCGATACCCTCTTGTAACACTCAAAAACATCAGAAAGTTTCGTGGTTCATAAGTATACATAAAGATAAACACACAAGCTTACAAAATGAAAATAAATCAATCTAAAACAAAATAAATGCATTTCTTTATGTATGGTGTATTTAGATCTGTAATATAGTAATATAGTTCATATATTTTATGATCTACATAGTAATTTAGAATAGAAATTAATTGAGCGTTTAAATAGAAGAGGATCTTATTTTAAAAACATTAACATTTAGAACAAAAGATTCAACTGCTTTAATAGAATTGAGTTCTGGTGGCTTAGATTTTTACTAAATCACTATGGTGTTTGTGTACCCTATAAGTTATTTTTGCTGTTGATTTCTTTCTGCTTCCAAAAATTTGTAGAATTTGCAGTCAGTTTATAAGTTCCATCACAGATGCTAGTAATACTTTGCAATAAGGGCAGATTGATGATAGTTATCTCTAGATCCCTGTAGTACTATTATTAATAATAATGATGATCGAAATTGGAAGCCTTTTGAATATGAGTAAGTAGTTGTAAAAATGAAATTTCAACCTGATGAATGCACATATAATCACCTATATTTGTGGGTTGTCCCTAGGGAATGGAACATAGAATGAAGAGAATATATTCATTTGATTTTCAATCTATGAGCTTTTTTGAAATAGCAACACTTATGAAATGAAATGATTAACCTAATCAAATATTAAAATTTGCTTTTAAGAAAGGAATGACTAAGCATAAATTATCTTAACCTATGGCACTGATTATTAGCGAGTGATGAATATTATTATTTCCTTATTTTGTACTTGCTTTTCCAAAAAGTAAAACTTAGGACTCTGAAGAACTGGCAGAATTCTTTTTTTTTGGGGGGGGAGCGGGGGAAGGTAATCAGTAAGTAACTATTAGAGACAGCACCTGGTCTTTGTGTGCTACAAACCCGACTTTCTAGGCAAGATGGACCCACTGATGCCAAAAAGACACCTCAGTCTTGGAGATAACCAGTATTTGCTGAATGAAGTCAAGGCTAGGTTCTAGGGGGAATTTTATGCCCGGTTTAAAAAAAAAAAAAAGCAACGGCTGAAAAGGTCATAGATGTTAATGGAGAAGCTACTGTTCTTTTGCCAAGTGATAATGTTGTCAATGCTTTCTAATAGTTTATAATTATACACACACACACACACACACACACACACACACACACACATATATATATATATATGCTTCTCTCAGCTTTGGTTCCCAGTGGATAGAATAAAAGACTGAGTGTTCACTCATATGTGAATCATTTATACCATTTTTTTTCCCAAATAAGGCTCAAGGAAAATAATGCAAAAGGGAGTGGAAGTTATGTACTGGGCAGAATATAGAAAAGAATTGTATACAATTCTGTCTTTTGGATATGATATAAGTATTTCACACAAAATCTCATGACAGCTGTAGTTATATACACAAAGCCTTCACAAAGACAATGCAGTCAAACTAATGTAGTGATGTAATCAAGAGTGCTTGCAAGACTTCTCGACTACCTGTATGGCAACTGGCTGTCTGCTGAAATGGGAGAAGTGACCTTTGAAGGAGGCTGTGAAGGCTGCTATGTTTTCATGCACAATTGTATTTCCTCACATCTGGGAAGCACTACTAGAATTTTTTGTTTGTAACAAAAAAGAAGGTATGAAGTTGGGAAGCAGATGTTTTGATAGGAAGAAATTAGTGGAAGACTAATCAAAATTTTTAAAAGAAGCCTCAATGGAAAGATGAATGTGAGGTAAGAAAGAAGAAATAAAAAATAAATATTGCTTTAAAAATTTTGAAAAAAAGAAACCTGAGTCTATTAGGACTTCCTTCCATGTTCTATTGTCTGCCCTCTTTTCTGTAAACTATAAATAAGGGAAATTGAAACATTCACTATGTATGCACTAACTGCCTTATTTGATTTTTCTGAAATAAAATCTTCCAAATTATTAAACTGCACTCATACTCTAGTCCTTAAGTCTTGTATTGTAACTTAGGTATAGCATTGGAAATAAGAAAAACATTACTGGAATAGATTGGAAGTCATTTGTCAGCATGAGGAGGAAGTATAAATTAGAGAAAAGTTATCTATAGAAATGACACATACATAAAATAGAATGCAGAGCACTTGTGTCCTTTTAATTGTAAGATATGAACAACCATTTAACTTATATAATGCACAGAAGACAGACTGAAACAGACAAAACAATCCTTTTGAATCTAACTTGGTGAACCATTGAATTTTATGGGAGTTATTACAAAAACACTGTGGAAAGGAAATGCAGAGTATGGGTGACTCCAAAGAAATGAATGACAGGAAAGCTCACTACCTTGAATCGACAGAAATTTCATCATAATATGCAATTTAAGTTCAACTTCCCATATATGTACCAGCACAACGAGCTGTACATAAATAAATAAATAAATAAATAAATAAATAAATAAATAAAGGATTAATCTCAGAGAAGTGTCTTTTTTTTTTAAAGATATTTTCTTTATTTACATTTCAAATGATATCTCCTTTCCTGCTTTCCCGTCTGGAAACAAACAAACAAACAAACAAACCTGTTCCCTCCCCCCTCTGCCTGCTAACCACTCCACCCTCTCCTCCTTCCTGGCCCTGGCATTCCCCTACACTGGGGCATGGAACTTTCACAGGACCAAGGGCCTCTCCTCCCCTTGATGACCAACTATGCCATCCTCTGGTACATATGCAGCTGGAGCCATATGTCCCATCATGTGTACTCTTTGGCTGTTGATTTAGTCCCTGGGAGCTCTGAGGGTACTAGTTAGTTCATATTGTTCCTCCTGAGGGGCTGCAAACCCTTCAGCTCCCTAGATCCTCTAGCTCCTTCATTGGGGACCTGTACGCAGTCCAATGGATGGCTGTGAGCCTCTACTTCTGTATTAGTCGGGCACTGTCAGAGCCTCTCAGGAGACAGCTATATCAGGCTCCTGTCAGCCAGCACTTGTTCTGCATCCACAATAGTGTCTGGGTTTGGTGATTGAATATGGGAAGGATTCCCAGGTGGAGCAGTCTCTGCATTGTCCTTCCTTCAGCCTTTGCTCCATAGTTTGTCTCTGCAATTCCTTCCATTGTTTATTTTCTTCCCCTTCTAAGAAGGATAGAAGTATCCACACTTGTTCTTCCTTCTTCTTGAGTTTCATATGTCTTAAACATCTCTTTCAATAAGCTGTGTTAATAGCTGAATTGAAATTTTCATAGATTCAGATATCACTGTACCATGTTCATCTTATTATCATTGTCACTGGAACAAGGGTTCCATAATTCAGTGCAGTAATCTCTCTATAAGCAGCGAGAAGGCTAAAAAATAGTTTTCATACATTTTGTCAATGTTTATGGACATACATAATTATCTTTTAATAAATGGATATACCTTTTGGATTACAAAACTTCACTGTTGTTCCTGCTTGTGTCTGAACTGTTCCTATAAAGTCCTGTGGCATTATTCTACTTATATTACTTTGTTTTAATGTGTTATGTTTAGGCTTCCCAGTCTCTTGGTCACAGATCAAATTCTACAGCCTTTGAAAATGGTACTCTGAATTTGAGGAAACATTTTGTTTCTAATTTATTTATTTTGTAAGGACTTACATAGGTTCTGACTTTCATTATTGTAAAAATAAGTGACTGTCAGCATATTAAGTAGTATGTTCTGAAAATATGTTTGTCTACCTGGACCAATCTAAAACATGATCATGATTGAAGATTCACTGATTAAAGAATAGTAAGATTCCTTGGCTTACATCTAACTTGACCTTATAAAGACAATAGTTCATATCTATAGTGGTGGAGCTAGGACACAGAATCATTAAAGTTGTCTGTGTGAAGGTAGAGGCAAGCTTTGAATTCTACAGGTACACAATGAATGCTTGAAGTGCTATAAAGAACTCTATGTGGCCAAAAAAGGTTTATCCCTGGAAACTTCAGAGAGAACATAGTCCTGCTGTGAGTTTTATTTTAAAGTTCTGGCATTCAGGACTATGAAGCATAAGACTCTACTGCATTATTCTGAGCTCCTCAGGAGCTGATACAAAAACAATAAGATGTGATTGATACCAGATATGCGAATATGTTTCTGAATAGACATCATCACTAGAATCAGACTTCTTGCTCTTGTCAAGACAGAATCAGGTTTCTACACTTACGTTGAATATATTCATACTTTTCTGCTGTCTAATGCCATCTACCTATTTACTTACCAAGAATCATACTGTCATATTAAATGTTATGCTTAATTTTTAAAGGAAGTGTGACAGACTACACGAATGTACATTTTACACTATCAGTGACGTGAATACTCTCCATCTCCCTCATCACTGTGACACTGTGTCAATGTTCTTATGTTTTATAGCTGCTCTAGTACTTGAAAATACTTATATTCTGGTTTTCAGGTTTATTTTCATAATGAACTGTGATGTAGAGCATCATTTATTAAACCAATTTATGTATTCATTCTTTGACAAAGTGTATCAAAATCAAGTACAGTTTCTACACTATTTTCTTAACGATTGCTCTGTAATTTAAATTATGACAATAAGCTTAAGGTCAAAGTAGTTTTCTTTAACAACGGATTTTGATTTGTTATGTAAAAAATTCTTTCCATTATTTTTCACATGCATTATATTATATATATATATATATATCTGATATTATTAATAAAACTTTTTGGCTGAAACATTTTATTTGATTTTACACACACACGTATATATGTCCAACTTTCATGTCTCTTTTTTGTTGAGACACAGTGTGTGCTTAACTAGTGTTGTCTCTATCAGACTCGGTAGGCCATACTCATTTGAGAGAAAATGGTGTATCAGCGGCTACATCACATTAATTTCCACCTCTTTAAACATTTTAGGAGCCTATAACTCATCTGTGATGAATGTTTCCATCTGAGTCCCTTTCCTATTCATAACAGAATGGGATGGGCTCAGCCTTGCTTTGATCTTATGTAGGCCAACACTGCTACTGTATGTTCCTGCCATGTCATGTCACCTCCTATAGACAACATAGTCTACCATTTATTTTCACCTTTCAGCACGCACATTCCAACAACTGCTTTGGAGCATGTGGTGGTTTGAATAAAATAATCCCCATAAGCCCATAGACTTGAGGGTTAAGAGGAGGTGCGGCCTTCTTGGAAGAAGTGTGTTGGAGGACCTTCAGTTCTATTTCCAGCACCATGTCTGCCTCTGTGTCAAGAGCACTAGTGGACTAATAATCGACTAAACTCCTTAAACCAATTAAATGTTTTCCTTTATTATATGTTTTCCTTTATGGCATCATAGTCATGACACCACAAACATAAAATCCTAAGAGAGAAGTTGGTACTAGGACTGTTGCATTGCTGTGATAGGCCTGACTATGCTTTTGTTTGGAGTGTTATAAAACACTTTTGAACTATGGACTAGAAAGTGATTGGACAGTTTAAATATATCTTAATAGGCCATATAGTAAAAGCATAGAAGACAGTGGTGTTGTGGGTGGTTTGAAATGTGAGGACCTAGCTCAAGAAGATTCAGGGGGAAGAATATTAATATGTGGCCTAGGGACCATTCTTGTGATAGTTTATCAAAGACTGTGTCTAAGTGTGGGATCTTATAAGATCTCCCCTTTTTAATGTTAGCAAGTCTATCAGCACCATCCCTGTGTAAGCCTTTCTTAGGTATCCATACTGTTAATATAACATTTATAAATAAAGCATCTTTGTCATTTAAGGAGATACCATCTCATAGCAGATTGCCTAGTTTTCTGACTCTTACATGTTTCTACATTTGCTTTGCTGTGTTCCCTGATACTTGCCTACAGGAGTTGTGTTGTGTTTGTATCCACTGAAGCTATAAACCCTATGATTAAACTGTTCTTAGAATTTGGACAAGTTTTACTTCTTTTGTATCACTTAATATTCATTTTCATATTCTTGTGCATTACAATTTTTATGTACTGGAAATTTCTTGTATTCCAAAGAAAAGATATACCTGTCTACCTCTTAAATTTGCTTTAAATCTATTTTGTTGAATACTTCTATGTATATAAGGTATTTTGATTTTAAGTGTTCATTTTCTTATTATTGTATCATTTGATATTAAGATAATGTTGATCCTATGTGGAACTGAGTGGAAATTTTTCTTTTCCTAAATGTATTATCATAAGAAATTGAATAACACATTTGAGGGTACTTTGTACATTGCTAGAAATTATTCAGTTTCCTCCTGCATATATTATGTGATTTCTAATGAAAACATACCATCACCTACTCATCCTTTGTGTACTTAATGGATTATCTTTCTTTTGTGATTGCAGAGAGTTGTCTTATTATTTTCATATATTTGATACGACCCTTTTAGATCTGGATGTCTGGATATTTCTGAACTTACATTGAATGAAGTGTTGGAATACAAATATTAAAGTTTTCTATGAAATTTTATAAATGTACACTTTTCAATTCTGAATCCTTATTTTCACTTGTAAAGAAAGTACATAAATATTTACACACACACTTTTGCTCTCTACTCTTTGTTTTTAGCTTTTTATCTTTTGTATTTTATTTTAAAGTTACCAAATTGTGCTTCTATTATAGTAACTATTTGTGAAGTCTTTTAATGAATTTTAATTTGATTTTTATACTTTTTGTTATTTGTGTTATTTTTATGATGCTGGTAGTGGAACTTAGATTCACACAAAGCCTAGACAAGTATTCTATTCTATAAGTTTTCTATACTATAGCCCAAAACCAGTTTTTTAATTATTTATTTTTTTTATACTCCAGATTTAATCCCCCTCCCAGTCCATCCTCAGACTGTTCCACATCTCATACCTCCTCCCCACACTGGTCTACATGAGGATGTCCCCCCACCATCCCTCTCTTTCTCTGCCTTTACTCACTTCTCAACCCCATTCCCCATGCCCCAAAATAAATTCTATTCTATACTAGATCTGTTTTATGACTGGTACCTTGGGGGAGGCATAAGTGGGGAGGGATGCCTCTACATGGCCATGCTGAGGCATCCCCTCCATTCACCCTGCACTGTGCTCTACAAAGCATGTCATTGGCTTTACAAAGATCTCATAACCCAGATTTGCAAACTCATAGATTCACATTTCCTACTGCATGGACTTTCTACCTATCAGATTGCTAGACCTCTACATCCAAACACTGGCAACTTTGGGAGCTTAAAGGACCCTTGGTACCAAAGGAGTACAACTGAGTTTGCATTAACCCTCTGTTTTCCTTGGGATGAAGGGATACCCTTTGGTGTCCTTGGATCTCTCCCCCCCCCTCATCTCTCTCTCTCTCTTTCCTACCTCCCCTCAAGACAGTTTCTCTCTCACTGCTCAGAAATACTAGGCCTAGGTAAACTATTCTCCCTCAGGCACTGGCCTGCAGCTCAGTCCCCCAGTTGCTATAATGATGACCTGATAATCTAGCCTTGTTGCTCAATTGTCCACCACCATATTAGCTCACTCGCCAATTCCTTAACTAGTTAAGACTACTAGAACTCTTATCAAAGACAGACAGGTTTGCCTTGCTCATAGGTTTCTAGGTAAAGGATACAAGAGCCCCAATGTAAGCTTTCACAGATGTAACCTTCTGCTACCTCCTTATCTAAACTCAATTTGCAGTAACTTAATGTTTAATATTTCCTCCCTTTCCTATACCAAAATTACACTAAAACTTGAAGAGCTTAAAATCCTAATATTTATTAATGGAGTTCTTATAAATCAGCCTAACTCTAATAAAACCCTCCGTCTATAAAATCAACTTTTAAAATCACAAGTTCAGATTTTAAGTGTTTTTTTTTATTGTCTTCTCGTTATAGACTTAATGTTTCTCATGCTCAATCTATACAATCAACTATCATAGTTCCAAATCTATGTTTCATTTAGTTGTCTTTTAACTATAGAGTTAGGATATTTTTTCATGGTAAATGAATATGATCAACTAGCATACTCACAAGGTAAAATTTTCGAGTTTCCTTTGATTGTCTTTTAAATATAAACTTAAAATTGCTTCTTCTTATGACACATTTATGGATACTCAGTCTCTTAGACAGAAGAAAAAAGCCCTTCTTGACTCTTCTCCACAAAAGGTTCCTGCCTTCCCTTAGTTCACCTTAAAGGCTGTATATGCTGTTAAAAACTTTATCTCTTTTGTAAACATATGAAACATACTCAACTCTACCTCTCATGGACCAAACAGACTCTATTCAGATAAGTATACCTGATGATCAATAGCCTAAACTTCTACCTGCTGCCTATTCCTGAGTGTGGGATTCTATACCTGTTTCCTGATTTTGGGATTACCCTCATTTAAACTACCAAGAACTAAGGGTTTCTAATGCAAACATAAGAAAAAGTTTTTCTCCCAAACCTACTTAACTTTATTTTCGACCTCTAATATGTTTATGTGTTTCAGCATCTTGTCAAGTCCAGGTGTCTACTCAAAATCTACATCCAGGACAACGCCATAGAAGCAACCCACAGGTGCACCAATCTCCTCTCAGAGAGGCTTCTACTGGACCTGCATCTTCCTATCCATGGGTGATTCCACGTACCCTGGACTGAAAAGAAATAGCCAACTCTGCTGATTTCCAA
>JADRCD010079152.1:0-19399 GCA_019843815.1 Montemys delectorum | reverse complement strand
TAATGGGATTTTTTTGTTTCCTCTTTAAGGGCTTGTACCTCTTTATCTGTGTTCTCCTGTATTTCTTTAAGGGAGTTATTCATGTCCTTCTTAAATTCCTATAGCACCTTCGTGAGATATGATTTTAGATCCAAATCTTGCCTTTCTGGTGTTTTGGGATATCCAGGACCTGCTGTGGTGGGAGTACTAGGTTCTGATGAAGGCAGTAGTCTTGGTTTCTGTTGGTAGGATTCTTGTGTTTGTCTTTTGCCATCTGTTGATCTCTGATATTAGATGTTCTTGCTGTCTCTGGCTGGAGCTTGTTCCTCCTGTGTAAGCCTGTGTCAGTACTCCTGGGAGATCAGCTCTTCTCTGGTAAATCCGAGGAGCAGATGGGTGAGTCCCTGGGTTAAAGCACTCCCTGGAGGCAGGCTCTCCACTTGCAGGGAAGGGGCAGAGAGGGTTGCAGATCCACCGCTGTCACTCAGAGGCTGAGAAGATCTGTCCCTGTGGCTCTTGCGATTCCCCTGTGACTCATGAGCAGTCTGTAGTCCAACTCCCAACAATGGTCAGCAGCAGCTGTGAATGGAAGTCCAAGGATCTAACAGTTGCTCAGTCCCACAAGGTAAGTAGGCAAAGAAAAGCGCTTATATTCTATTAAGAAGAACTGAGTCTTTTTTTCCACCAAGAACTTTTAAAACAGTGGTTCTCAACTTGTAGTTTGTAATCCCTTTGGGGTCAAATGACCTTTTCACAGGGGTCACCTAAACCATTGGAAACACAGATATTTGCATTATGATTCATGGCAGTAGCAAAATTGCAATTATGAAGTAGCAACAAAAATAATTTTATGGTTGGGGGTCACTATTACATGAGGAACTGTATTAAAGGGTTTCAGCATTAGGGGAGTTAAGAACCACTGTTTTAAAACATTGCAGCAACTAGGCCCTTGTAAGTAAGTGACATGGTCTAATTGTGTACTCCAAGACGGCCTCAAACTCTTTTTTTTAAACATTTATTTATTTATTTATTTAAGTACACTGTGGCTGTCTTCAGACACACTAGAAGAGGGCATCCAATCTCATTACAGATGGTTGTGAGCCACCATGTGGTTGCTGGGATTTGAACTCAGGACCTCCGGAAGAGCAGTCAGTGCTCTTAACCACTGAGCCATCTCTCCAGCCTGGCCTCAAACTCTTGATCCTCCACTTCCTCTGCTCCACCAAGTACTAAATCTACAGATGCACCACCAAACCCAGGTTTTGATAATAGCCGTATACTTTAGGCCTGAAGTGATTAACACTTGTTACTCAACTACTGAGTAACTGAACAGAGGATATAAGGTCAGGTCCTAGGATACAACTGCATTATACAGTTACCTCCTTGCTAATATAGGAAGTCCAGTCCTTAGAAGACAGGTTTTCATTGTGTTATGTGTCTTAACTGCAGTTTCCACTTCCTCCTCTCCTCCTAGTCTCTCTCCTACTCACCTCCCCTCCATTCCCAATTCCCTCCTCCTCCATTTCCATTCAGAAAAAAGCAGGGCTCCCAGGGATATCAACCAGACATAGTCTGCCAAGTTGCAATAAAACTAGGCACCTCCCTTCATATTACTGTTAAAAGAGGCAACCTAATAATTAGGAAAATGGTCCCCAAAACAGGCAAAATCATCATAGATAATCCCTCTCTGCACACACTGTTAGAAGACCCACAAGAAAATCAGGCTATATAACTGTAACATGTATGAAAAGAGGCTAAGTCTGTCCCATGTAAGATTTCTGGTTGTCAGTTCAGTCTGTGAATCCCCATGAGCCCAAGTTAGTTGTTTCTGTGACTAATCTTTCATAAATGACATGAGTAATAATTTTCAAACTCAATTATTGCTAGGCTTGTTGTAGCAGGCCTGTAACCCAGCTATTAGAAGTACTAAGAAATTATTCTCATGACTTTAAGAACTGCCTGAGTGACAGAGTGTGCTCAAAGCCAGACTGTGCAACTTAGGGAGACTTGATATCAATATAAGAGAAAGGCTGAAGAGATATCTCAGTCCTGGAGTCCTTGCCTAGCATATATAAGGCACATGGTGTAATCTCAAGTACGTTCCCCCAAACCCAGTGTTTATTGTATGAGATCTCTGAGAAGGTTTTGACCATTTTCTAATACATAAAAGTGCAAATCATCAGATAGCCATGAGAATGAATATAAATCTACAACTGACAGGTTTGGGAAGGTAGGGAGCTTCTTCAGGAAGAGACAGAGACCTGGGATAATGGTGGTACTCAAGAATCAATGGGGGTGTGACTCACAGCACTGGGGACGCAGAACCTGAAATAGTCCCCTCCTGTAGCCTGACAGGAACCCCAATAGAGTGATTGGGACGCCAACCCACCAACAAAAATTTCAACCCAAAATTTATCCTGTCCACAAGAAATGCAGGCACAGAGGATGGAACAGAGGCTGAGGGAATGCCCAACCAATAATCAGCCAAATTTGAGATCCATCCCATGGGCAAGCACCAGCCCCTAACATTATTAATGATACTCTGTTATGCTTGCAGACAGGAGCAAGTTGTCCTCTGAAAGACTCCACCTAGCAGCTGATTCAGACAGATACAGACATCCACAGCCTAACAGTGAATGAAGCTCGGGGACTCTTATGGAAGAATAGCAGGAAGGATTGCAGGTCCTGAAGGGGATAGAAACTCCACAGGAAAACCATCAGAGTCAACTAGCCTGGACACTTGGGGCTCTCAGAGACTGAACCACCAACCTAAGGACGTACATGGGTTGGACCTAGGTCTCCCCGCATTTATGTAGCAGAAGTGTAGCTTAGTCTTCATGTGCAACCTGAACAACTGGACTATCCCAAATGCTCTTGCCTGCAAGCAGTATATGTTCTACTAGCTGGACTGCACTGTGTGGCCTCCATGAAAGAGGATGCATCCAGCCTCACAGATAAATTATATGTTAGGGTTGGGGTATACCAAGGTAGGAGAGGTCCCCACCTGCTCAGAGGAGGAGAGAGGAATAAGGGGAAGAACTATGGAAGGAGGCAGAGAAGCAAGATGTAAAGTGAATAATAATAATAATAATAATAACAATAATCATTTGAATAAAAAAATATACAAATCAGTATGCATATCCCTTCACAGAAAATATAAGAATTTTCTAGAACACATACTTTACTTTATAACATTACTATTTGAATGTAATAGATGGGTCTTGTATTACATTTCCTAAAAAGACAATGTCACTTTTTCCATCATATGACGTTTCAGGTAATATTTGTTAACTATAGATATGCATTGGCTGCTATAGAAGCTGGTACATAGACAATAATTAGTAACTCTTAGTTAAATAAATATCTTATATTTTTAGGTAATAGATCTATTTATGAACTTATATCATGATTTCTTAGTTATACTATTCTGTTTTTAAACACACATACATATATTTAATTTTTTGAGAATTTCCCTAGAAGAATTTTTTTTTTGTTTTTTCGAGACAGGATTTCTCTGTATAGCCCTGGCTGTCCTGGAACTCACTCTGTAGACCAGGCTGGCCTCGAACCCAGAAATCCACTTGCCTCTGCTTCCCAAGTGCTGGGATTAAAGGCGTGCGCCACCACTGCCCAGCTTAGAAGAATGTTTTAAGCCAAAAATAATGAATAAAAATTAGGTACAGCTCCTTTGAAAGAACCTGTACAGATGAGAGGAACCTAAAATGTAATGTTCATAGATCTCTCCCATAAGTTCTCATTAACTACACTGAGATCTTGATTGCAACAGGTCTCTTCTTGTCTCATGCCCAATAATTGCAAGATGTAACATCAGAGTACTATTCATTTCACAGCTTATTCGGTGTGACTTTGATGCAACTTTACTCTTTCTCCATTCTTCCATAACTACTGTTGATTTCATGCAACAAAATGCCAACTGGGCACCACTATGAGAATCCAGTGTCATCAAAACAGCTGGGACTGTGCTAACGCTGACCTAGTAGTGACACTCACTACATGGGCATGGCTCTAGGTCTGAATTACTCTGAAAATATTTTACTCATGATTCCATATTTTCTTCTTTTTTTCCTTTCACTGTCATTTACATCAGGAGCTACCATCAATTTTTAATAACAATTAGTTTTCTTTATTTTTATTATGTGGGATTTAAAATTTAAGAATAAGGGTAAAACAAATGCATAGCAGCCCCTCCAATACCTCCCAACTACTCCATTTCAATACTTGGAGGTAGTTTCAGCTTTACTGATGAGGCAATAAAGTTAAGAAACAAAAAATGGAAATGTACTAAATGTGTCAGTAAGAATTAGAGTTTCTCAAATACAGTTTCCTTTCAGCAGCAGCCATTGAGCCCTTTGCTCTGCTGCCCATACTTTAGGCCAGTGACTTATGGGCTCTCACAGTGAGGAGTTCAGTGTGTCTGGAGACGATCTGCCATCTGTGAAGAAATGTTTAGGTTAAAAGATCTGCATCAGAGATTGGGAATGTTGAAACACAAGCAAAGAAAATAAATGTCTTCAGGGACTTTAACTTACAGAGGCATAGCTACCCCACATGAATATATTGTGTGGCTGAGGAAACCCAGATATTTCAACTCTGAGGCAATAGTTGAAGCAGAGAGTAATGGATGTGATGACAGTCAAGGGGATGACTTGGGTACTCCAAGAATTATGCTTTCTTTTCGATATTTTTTTTAGCCCACACTGGGCTCTGTGGGCTCTGTCATGTGTGAAACACTGGAACAGTACCTACTATATACCTGATGCTGTAACAAAAGTTTTCTGACTTTAAAAAGCATACAATGTGATAAGCAAGGAATATACTCCACATATGGTATTTCGTGCTGCATACCTGTAAAGAGTCAAACAAAGTAATAAGTAACTCTTGACCGAGTGTAAAGGAAGACATCAGAGAAGATAAGAACTGGAGTTCAAGGGAGCACTCTCTATTGATTGCTGACTAAGATTTTGGTGTAATCTCAGGACATTACAAGGAATGGAGGTCATGAGAAGTGCAGAAGTATCACCAGGTAACTGGCATCATTGTGTCGGTAAGACACTGAGAGCTGTCTCAGAAATGTTCTAGTCATGAGGACATCCATCAATTTCCTGTTTCATTTCTTGAAAATTTATTCTAAGGGCACACTCTAATGGGCAGAGAATACTTGTGAGCAGAGTGAAACAAGAAGCCATGGGTATGTAGAGAGGTCATTGTGACACTAAGTTTAATTGATTACACTGCCTATTCTGTATTTCTTCTCTATTCCATTGCATGCCTTTTAGACAGAAGTCACTTTGTTCAGGTATGTGGCAGTATGACAATGACAGACTGCTCTCTCTAATTCTCAGAGTAAAAGCTGACGAGCGTAAATTAGTAACGATTACTCCACTTCTCCTGTCCTTGATCCTTTTAAAAGCAGGAATTACTGTACCACATATAATAGTCAACTTTCTGAGATTTGGAGGACATTTTTCACAACTTAAAACGTAATAGAAACAGGGATTTGTATCTGTTTTTGACACTCCAGCAGAATTTTGAATATGTAAAGTTTAGAGCTGCAGAAGACATCTTGAAACTGATAGAAAGGTTTGCAGATTAGAGGCAGAGAAGCAGTGTATTAATGATGACAGAGGAGAAAGAGGGGAAAAACCCAGATTTCAATACTTTATTTGAGCTACTGAATTTATAACCTTGGAAATATCCAGACTGCTTGAAAATGGAAACAAGGATGAACCGACTGGCTGTTTTAAGGGCACATGGCAGAAGAAGGGGCCATGGTTGACTTGCTGACCTGCTTGGATATGGATTATTGACTTCTAACTATTGTTTATCTATTTTTTCCAAAACAAACCATTTACATGACTAGATACAACATTGAGAATTTCATGAAGTTACATATACATTGTTTTCTGGGACCCATTTCTAGTGTTGAAACAGATAGAATGACTCTCGGGACTGTAGTGACCTTAATTGTGACATTTGGACTGGGTCTTTCAGACATAGCTGTTGAATCACTTTTTATTTCAATCCCCATCCAAGGCCTGGCTTCTTTCCCATCCATGCTAGCTAGCATCATCATCATCGCAGAGGCCTGGTCAATTTGCACTACAAGCATCTATGTGTTCTCAGTAGGATCTGGAAGATGCCAGAAGAAGAATGGATTATATCATGTTTTAAGGGTGTTTGTAAGGATTAATAACGAGGGAGGAGAAAGAAGGGAAACCTCCTCTTTAGAAACATTTTTGCGCTGCTGAATTTGTAACCTTGTATATAACTTTCCTTGGACTTCTTGAATATAGAAAGGAAGCTGAATCCACTTACTATTTTAAAGGCACGAATCAGAGGAATCAATCAAGGCTGACAAGATAGGTTGTATGGAGTGTGAAGATAAGATATGCAAATGTTACACTGCAAGGGCCAAGATTGCAATCCATGACTTTCAAGACACAATACATTATAGAAAGGAACTAAACTTGAATAATTGTGGGAGAAAAGATTGCATGGGTTGCAGGAGGTTCTTGGGTGGAGGCACTGAAAGGGAAGAGAGCAAAAACATGGCCTGAAGAGTCGAAGATTCAGAAATCAGTGGCAGAAATCTAGGCAGGAAGAAAGGTAATGAAAGGGGCCATTGGCAGTCAGCTGCTTCCCAGGCACCATTTATAATATATGAGTGTATCAGCTTCCTTTGGTACAAATGGCAGGCTCCATTCTCAGGAACATCTTTTCTCCCATGTTGGAGAGGCCTCTTTGAGACATATGACTACAAACATGTTAACAATCTTTGACACAAGTATCAAGATTGATGATGAGTTACTTCCATACTCTCATACAAATTGTTTGGTCACTGACCAGTAGTACTCTTGTGATGTAAATGGCAGTTGCTTCCCTTACCAAAGAAGAGCAAGAAATTTGCAATATGAAGAAAATCCTGTTTTTTAACTAGAAGACCAGAACAAAGCCAATGGGCAAAAAAAGTATATGTTGTACCTAAAGATATGTTAAGAAAATGGGAGTAGTAACTACTTCTTTAAAGAGACAGGTACATAAATCCACTAAGGCCCTTCTTCCATGCAGTTTCTTTCAGACTCACTATAAAACCTGCCTTCTCCCTCCTGTTTCTTTGCCCTTTTCCAGACACTGCTTGTGATAATACACTTGCAATCTCATTCTCTCTCAAATCCCTCCTCACTCACAGCTCCCCAGCTCTCACTGTGTAAGAACTCCCAAGCCTTCAATGCTGAACCTCACAGCTTGTGTGACTTCTGTATCAGACAGCCTAACTTCCTCTATCCCTCCTTTATCTCCTGTCTCCTGGAAGCTGTTCAGGTCTCTGCCCTTCTTATCTCTCTGGCTTTTCTTTCTATAACTCTGAAGACATCCTCCTTGAATTCCTTTCTGAATTAGTTTTTAAACTCTTTTATGGATAGGTTCATAACTCTGAAAAAGGGACTCTGTATCCCCCAAGTGATACTAGAGCTCCACCCTTCACAATTATTCATATCCAAGCAAGGCCCTGGACCTATTGAACAGGAGCTCTATCACAGGGATGGTCATAGTCTATGCTGGGACCCTGCATACTCACAGAGAACCTAATTCAGGCTGACATTCATAGTCCAGCTCACTTGGAAAGTTGTACAATATAGGTGTGGGAGGAGAGATGCACTAGGTTATCTCCTGAAAATTTTTGTAAGAATTGTACTTATTTGTTCATAGCAGTCAAAAGAAGCCTGGTCATATCTTCATTCTTCATCAGTTTTCTAACACTTGATAATGAATCTCTTCCTTTCAGTAAAGACAGACAGACTACAAAGCTCACATAATGGGAAATGTTTATCAGGGAGAAGAAAGAATAATTTTCATCTATTCATGAAAACATTAATTATATCTGTGGGTCAGGTACCAGTATAAGTGATAAGGTTATTATTAAGAATAAGACTGAAAAGAGGCTTGCCTTCATGGAATTTGTATTTCAGTAAAGAAACATAATCAAATAAGTAGCCTTATTTCAGAGTGTGATGATCCCTAGTTAAATGAAAACTCTAGGAACAATAGCCAGGGGGCAATCTGAGATGGAGGGAGTCTTCAGATAGAAGGGTCAGGAAGTCCTCAAGAGATGTAAAAGCTCCAGCTCAACAACACCCAAGGGAGAATGCTAAGAACTGAGATCAGAAATATTGCATTTAAAAAAAGTTCATAATTGGCCAGGTAGTGGTGGTGTGGTGGTGCACACTTTTAATCCTAGCACTTGGGAGGCAGAGGCAGACAGATTTCTGAGTTCGAGGCCAGCCTGGTCTACAGAGTGAGTTCCAGGACAGCCAGGGCTACACAGAGAAACCCTGTCTCCAAAAAAACAACAACAAAAACCCCAAACAAACCAAAACAACAACAACAACAACAACAACAACAAAGTTCATAATTGATTTTTAAATATCCTTGTAGAATTTTAGACAATGAATTGATATGATTGTACTACCACTTATGAATGACACTAATACGGAGATGAGAGTAGGGGAAACTTTGTAAACAAACAAGTTAGAATCAAGATCATGGTTGTCAATATGCATGCAGAAATATGACTGAGATTTTAAAAGAGTAAAGACATCTTGAAATTCTATATAATAATTTGCTACTTTAAAAGAAAATTGTGAAACATAAAGAACATAACAAGAAGGATGTGTTCTGCATAATAGTCTTTTTTGTTTTTCATTAGAACAATTATTCTTTATTGTTCGAAATACATATTTAAAAGAACATTCTACTTGTAATAATGATCGCTAATGGAAGGGCCTAGTAGAGCCATTTGGGTAATATATAAACCAGAGCCTATTCATAGGTCCTTGGCATGCTGGACTCATAGCAACTCTAAAGAGGACAATCAATACTCAACACTCATCTATTGCCAGGTAGGAACTCAGATTTGTACTGCTAGAAAATTCAACAGTCTGGGTTTTTACAAATGTGAAATGTCCTGATTTTAAAGAGCTGGCAATGGATTGAAATTAACTAAACAAAGTAAAATGAAACACCAAAAGAATACAAATGGGGGAGGGACAAAGGGAGAAAGGGGAGAAGATGTCAAATGCTTGTTCACTGGATTCACTCTATAAGTTACCATTCTGCTACGTCTGTTATGGCATACCCACTATAGTATCTTTTTGTGATAAATCTAGACAATATTGTAGTACTTATATTGTAGAAAGCATTATTCATATCCAGAAGATGAAAATATTCCAGAGCTCTTAAAAAAATAAAGAAGTGTTATTAACCAGAGCCCTGGAGTCCCCGTGGAAAAGAGAGTTGGCTGTGGCCAGGGTGATTCTTAACCTCTTGTATACTTTACAATCTGCAAATTCTACACTGTGGGAACCTCAGAAAAGAAGCCAGACCTATTTGTTGACTCCAAGGCTGTGTCAGCAAATGCCAGACCCAGCAGGCCCTTTGTATTATAGGCTAAGGGTCCAAACAGCTGTAAAGAGTTTATGCCAAGATCCTTACAAGTGTGACAAACACAGAGCATTCTAAGTGCCTTAGGAGGCCAATTAAAGCTAGGAGATCACAGATGACAATCTGAATACTGTGGCCCCACCTCTCGGGGCTGATGGCCATGATGTTGTTTTTCTATTCTCTCCTCATCAGAAATGAAGCTGGGGTTGGAAGTTACTTATACATAGGGTTTGGTTTAATATTCAGCAAAGGAATTTTGAACCTGCATATTTCCTTAAAATAAATGATTGCCTTGATGTTGAATCCATACATCTTTCTATCTTTATCATTCTCTATGGTTTGCTCATACAGCTTACTTATAGATTTATCTAACCCACTGAAGAAATACATTGAACTAATAATGAAATAATGAACATACTCACTTGTCAGAAACTACATTGCTACAAATATGTAAGGGGGCTATATGGGGGCATCTTAAATCCTGTTTTTATTATTTAAAAATTTGTAGTATTTTTGAATCTTTGTATTGGTTTGATATTGATTTGGTAAAGTGTTGTAATAAATTACTAGCAACATGCAGTTGGAAAAGCTAAAGTAGTACAAGGCTATAGAGTGTTCTAATGAATATTTGTACAACTTCCAGCTGTTCTGATGCCTTAGAAACAAATGGATATTCACATCTACTTGGGAGACATGGGGTGTGCATTATATAAGGCAGCAGGGAGAAAAGATAAATAAGGGTACTAATGGTGAAATACTACCTGGGAAAAGCAAAAGGCATACAGAGTCTAAGGATAATTAAATCAATGGCATTTTACTCTGTAAGTAGACACTCTTATTTTTGGCTATTATTTATAATATAATAAGATTCCATAAAATATAGGATCAAAGCCCTTAAGACATAAATAACAAAGTCTTCAAATCAAATAATATATGACTTCTAAAATGGTATGACTTCCTATTGATTCTTATTGCTAACATTCCTGTTTACTTGATATTTATAACCAAATACTTTTCTTCAAAAACAGTACTCCATAAAAGACAAAGTTGCATAAATAGAAAAATTATGATTTCTATAAAACTCAGACTAGTTAGAGATTATTGTCAGTCTAGTTTTTAATATATTCATCAATCAAATAAGCCTATGTTTATGATGAGAAGCTGTGGAGAAATCAGAATATAATTAGGAATGAAAAACTTACATGCATAAATTAAAGAAATTAGCAAAACACCACCAAGGACAGAGTTTATACACATTAAATTTCTTTATATAATTATGTAGGCAATTTCCTCATTTTTTACTGTTTTAGAATACAAAAGGAAATTATAAGCCTTGGCTATCTTTGCTCTGTGAAATAACAAGAGATATCCAGCCAATAATCAATCAGCTTCGTGTTGTCAACTAATCTTGATCAGGGGAAAGTTTGAAAAAAATTGGGCCCACTGTATTGTTTGCCTTGGAACTCCATTCGACTCTTGTGTCTTACCAACACTGCTACAGAACTGTTGCATTGATAGTCTCTCAACTCCAGCCCCAGGAAGTAAATGCTTAGTACTCTCTCTGTAGATTATATGAATCTCTCTCTCTGGGCCTACAGGCAAGCAGACGATCCTGGAAAGAAAATGAGACATAAGGAGAATCTCCTTGGGTAAAGTATCTGTCAACTTCTTCAAGTTCTGGATTTATGTTAAAAAGAAAACCAGAAGCCAAAAATAGCAAATATTGATTGGCTCAGTGCATGCCAAGCCTCTACTTCTAACAATAATGAAGAACAAATACAGTTTCAAAAGAGGAGCATCTATGGAAGCAACCACAATACTTTTGTTAAAATTGATTACTCTGAGACATTCTTCTCTGATGCTTTTTTAAAAAAATTGTCTCTGTTAAGTTAAAGTGATCTTTTCAATTTAATGTGGGAAAACCATTAGGTACTCATTTCTTCCACTTACCAATTGTGGCGCTAGCCATTCTAATTTTCAGCATCCTTGTTGATAAATGAAGATACTCATAGTATATGACTCAGAACTGTTGTGTTCATAAAAGAAAATTTGAATAGGAAATATACTATCATTGGCTTTTAGATCCTTTGCTATAACATTTTAATGAAAATTTTGACAAAACTGTGATCTATATTCAATAGCTAATTCTATTATCTATCTATCTAATACTAAATCCGGGTAAAGCATAGATACAGAGAACCTCTTCCATGCCTAATACATATGTATAACTAATTTATTAATTAAATGAGTTAATTAAACATAAAATGATATTTTACTTAAAATACAACTTAAAGTAAAACCTAGCAAAAAGACAAGCACTAAGTGAACTTTACCATCATCATTTCCAATCAATAGATTTTTTTTAATTTAGATTATAAATAGAAACAAAAAGCAAAGCTAAGTCGGCTTTTTCAACACCAACCCTATAAAAACAGCAATTATCACCATTGTAACTAGAAAGGATTGCATGCTTGGGAGGTATAAATAAGCACAAAACTGATTTTCTCTCTGCTTCAAATAAGTCATTATGGGAAAATCAAATTTTTATGATACAGAGATCCACATCTGGTACTGATTCATGCATAGACTTTTAGATACACAACAAGCTAATAATGTTAGTATGAACATCTCATTTAGGAACAATAATTGTGCTCCTTAGTGGTTCAGTTCCTAAGTCCAGTTCCCATTCTCCAGAATATTTTCTTTTAAGTGAAATTAAATTCTGCTTTATTGCAGTTAGGCTTCATACTTTCATCAGTACTTAGATAAAAAAAATACCTAGGATTATTTTTGTTTTGACTTAAAGATTCTTTATAAAACTGGGTTTATGAAATTCAATTCTTTTTAATTATAATAGGGAATAGAAACTATGTACAATTTGGTTGTGAATATAGGTTATATTTCCTCTTAAAAGTACTGTTAAAAGTACAGTCTTTAAGCATGAACAGTAACTTTTAGCAATTTTATACCACCTAGATTACCAAATGATGCTTGCATTTTGAAAACTTTGCATTTTTTACATTTTTAAGCTGGTTTTTCTCTGTAGACCAGGCTGGCCTTGGAACTCAGAAATCTACCTGCCTCTTAAACTGTTTTTTCTATTCAAAGGAATATGCGAATTTTTTTAAACAACCAATTTCTTTATTTTTATAAAACTGAGAAAATATATATTCTTTTGAAATACTTCACAAAAATATACTTTCATGTCAACCAGCTATATTGTCGCCACTTTAATTTACCATATAATATTCCATTCTAGGACTATACCTCCCATTAAAGAATATTCATTTCTTTCTCTATTACAAACATAGAATTGGTTTATACATTAGTACTATTATTTTTGTAGGAGCAATTTAGTCCTGTCAGCAAGGAGACTAGAATGCCTGAGGGACAGGAAGGGCTGGGGAGAGAACCAAGTACGAAAATAACATCACTCACACAATGTTTTATTTGCAAATTTTAAGTAAGTCAGATTTCCCTTCTCTCTTGTAACAATTTAGGTCTTAAGTGAGAGTCTAGAAAGAACTTACAGTTATTACTCAAAGATTATTACTAAGATTTGGAAACTTGAGCTCCGCAGCCGGTCCCACAACACCCAGAGGAAGCTCCACTGCCAGGCACTGTGACACACCCAGGATCAGAGGTGAGGAGGAACCAACATCTGTCCCAACACTGGGAGTAACTGGGACCAGCAGGACCAGGCACACAGGAACTCCACCAGCCCAGTGACTTGGGTTCCTTCCCGTCTGTCTGGGCTGGTGTCCAGAGCAGACCTTGGGTGCAAGCTCCACATCCAGTCCCACAATACACAGAGGAAGCCCCACTCCCAGGTGCTCTAACAAGCCCAGGATCACAGGATCACAGAGACAACTTGACTCTGAGGAGTTCTGACACAACCAGGATCACAGGAAGGACAGGCTTCAGTCAGATTTAGCAAGGGCAGGTAGCACTAGAGATAACCAGATGGCAGGGGGCAAGCGTAAGAAAATAAACGAAAACCAAGGTTACTTGGCATCATCAGAACCCAACTCTCCCACCATAGCAAGTCCTGGACACACCATTACACCAGAAAAGCAAGATTCAGATATAAAATCACTTCTCATGGTGATGATACAAGACTTTAAGAAAGACATAAATAGCACTCTCAAAGAAATACAAGAGAACACAGGTAAACAGCTAGAAGCCCTTCCCTTCAAGAGGAAACACAAAAACCCCTTAAAGAACTACAGGAAAACACAATCAAACAGGTGAAAGAAATGAGCAAAACCATCCAGAATCTAAAAATGGAAATAGAAACAGTAAAGAAAACAGAAAGAGAGACAACCCTGGCCATACAAAACCTAAAAAAGAAATCAGGAGTCATAGATGCAAGCATCACCAACAGAATACAAGAGATAGACGAGAGAATCTCAGGGGTAGAAGACACCACAGAAAACATTGACACAACAGTCAAAGAAAATGCAAAAATCAAAAAGCTCCTAACCCAAAACATCCAGAAAATCTAGGACACAATGAGAAAATCAAACCTAAGGATAATAGGTATAGAAGAGAGTGAAGATTCCCAATGTAATGGGACAGTAAATAATAGGTATTAAAGGGGAGGTCTCTGGGAGGAATTGGGATACAAAAGGGAAACAAGAATGTGATTTAATTCTATTTACTTAAAATATGTTTTTAAATGTTTACAAATTCAGATAAATTGAAATCATGTAACTTTTCTCATTATAATGCAATAAAAGTTTAAAAAAAAAAAAAAGAATGCTCTCTGAAAGTGAAAATAGAACTTTAATCACTTACTCCTTTTTTCTTCCTGGCCTTACAATTTTTACAATTTAATTATTAGACTGAGGTGAGAGAATCAAAAGACAACTTCATAGAATTATTTCTTTCCTTCCACCTTTACAGGGGTCCATGCAGGGGTCAAATTGTTCAGCAGACTTATGTGGCAGGCACCTTTCTCTGTGGAGCCAACTCACTAATGCTCCTGTTCATATAAATAACCCGCTTGGCTCCATCATATATGTTTTCTGCCATTGCACTCCACTGAATAGTAAAGAGAATGGTTCTATCTAACCACAAACTAGACCTTATAAAACTGTACAACAAAAATAAATCTATTCCACGTATAAATTTGTTAGTATTTTAGCATACTGACAGAAAGCTAACGTACCTTACCCTATAAGATTTGGATATATTTGAGGTCACTTCAGTCATTCAGAGGTTGTTATGGCATATGTGGGTCAACTTTCCTTATAAATAATAAAACGGAACTTGTGGTCCCAGAGTTTTTGTAATAATTTCTAAACTTTGAAATCTAGTGCCCTTGTCCCATCAAAGTTTATTTATGATTGTAGCCCCCCTCCCCAAGTTTCCTAGGTATTCCTTAGACAGTGGAGGCATGGGAAAGTCTTCAGAATCCAGTCACTTCCCTGCTCCCAATCCTGTCCCCATTCACTACCTTGCTCAGTGACCTTTCTTTATGAACTTAACTCTATTCATTTTCCAAAGAGATACTAACGAAAGACCAGTGGGTTATTAACCACCATTTTATTAAACAAAATGTTTAGAGAATATGCCCAATACAGAACAGGAAAAATAGAAAACTAGTCATTAGAAGATTATTTTTAACTGAGCTAACTCATTTTTTAATATGTCTTATTTTCTTTTTATATTCCTCTTCTGCCTGTGCTAGGATTTCAAATTCTAAATTTATTGCCAATGAACTGAACATTCTTATTAATATGCTATGCATAAATTATATATACAAAACTTAAGACCTTTTTGTCTGGTCTTATTGTATCTTGTTTTGTCATGTTTTGCTGTTGTCTATTGGAGAATTGCTTCTTTTTTCCCATTGATTTATTGATTGATTGATTCATTCATTCATTCATTCATTTTACATCCAGATTGATGCCCCACAACCCCAGCCCCCATAACACAAACCTTCCACCATTTCTTCCTCTTATTCTCCTCTGAGAAGGTGCCCCCCACCATACTCCCTCTGGTGTGTCAAGTTTCTGTAAGGCTAGTCACATGCTCTCCCACTGAGGATGGGCAATCCAGAAGAGGAAATGGATTCCATGAACAAGCAAGAACTTTAGGGAGAATCCACATGAAGGCTGAGTTGTACTTCTGCTACATTTGTTCAGGGGGTCATGTCCAGCCTGTGTATGTTCTTTGGTTGGTGGCTCAGAATCTCTGAGAGCTCCCAAGGGTCCAGGTTAGTTGACTCTGTTGGTCTACCTGAGAGTTCCTATTCCCTTTAGAGCCAACTACTCTTCCATCGGAGTCCCTGAGTTCCATCCAATGTTTGGTTGTGGGTCTTTGCAGCTGTTCTAGTTAGCTGCTGGGTGGATAGCCCCACAGAGGACAGTTATGCTAGGCTCCTGGCTGCAAGCATAGGTGAGGATCATTGTGTCAGAGATTGGTGCTTGCTTGTGGAGTATGTCTCAGTTTGAGCTGGTTTTAAGTTGGCCATGCCATCAGTCTCTGTTTCATCTTTTTCACTGCATTTCTTTTAGTCAGTATAAATTTGGTATCAAAAGTTTCCTGGGTGGGTTGCTGATTTTATCCCTCAATGAAGGGTCCCGCCTGGCTACAGGAGGTAGACTTTTGAGGTTCATGTCTTTACTGTTAGGCATCTCTGTCAGGGTCAATAACATTGACTCCTGGGAGCCTCCCCACCTCCAGGTCTCTGGTACTTACTAGAAATACACCCCAGACCCCAGCAGATGCAGATTTCCATTCATTCTTCTGGCCTTCTTGTCCTCTCTCCTGTCTTCCCCACATCTGATACTGGCCCCCTATTCCCTTCCCCATACCCTCCCCTACTCAGCTCCCTTCCTCTATCTGCCTCCTAGTGACTATTTCATTCCCCCTTCTATGTGAGATTAAAGCATCCTTGCTTGGGCCTCCCTTCTTGCTTAGCTTCTTTAGGTCTGTGGAATATATTGCTTTTCTAAACAGAAAATTGAGGGAGAGTAGATCTCGGGCTGAAGAAGTATGGGAAAAATTAATATATCTATTAGGATGCTTGCCTAAATAGCAGAAAGCAAACCAAGATGAAGAATTGCACTTAGAGTCTATCTTTTCAGATGTCTTGAAATGCTATTCGGTTGCCTCTTCATGTTATTCCATGGTATCTTGGTCATCTCACCTGTCTTATATGTGTACTTTGTGATCCTAGCTCTAAAGAAGCAGCATTGCAGATAAATCTTATAGCTGTCTGGTTTTGTCTGACTTATTAGTATTACCATTTGCTTTCCCAACATTTTATATAATCTAGACCTAAATAAGATTCTGATTAAAAACTAGTGAACAAAATGACTAAATAAATGCAGAAATAATTAATCCACTGATAAAAAGTAATTGGAAAAAATGTCTGTGTGTATGTTCATCTCTCTCCCTTTCATTGATTTCATTGACTATATATTTGATGTTATCTGTAATTCATTCAATGTGTTTTGAATTCTCATTCATAGTAGCCTTTGTTCTACCATAACCACCACAGTTTGGACAAATATGGTTCATTCATTTTATACTTAAAAAGAATGTATGAATCTTTGTCAAATATGCAATATTAGTTCTCAGTGCTGCCTGCATTGTTGATCCTTATTTCTTTTTCATATTCTCAAATTAGTTGGGGCAGGAGTTGTTTGTTATCTTTAAAATAGTTGAAGAAAATCATCAAGATTTTGTGGCATAAGGACAAAGAACTTGGAATGTTATGTTCCACTCATGTTACACTGTCCAAATTCCTTAAGAGGTATTAGGAAACTTTTAAAATTTTTTCTCAATCTTTGAAACTTCAGTGAAATAACACATAATCAGAGTATTGAATGCATTAAGAAAGAAAAGCTTTCAAAGGGATTATAAAGATTATTTGGCTTTATTTTATAAGATAAAAAATAGCATGTACTATAGTAAAATCATTGTATATAGACTTAATTGTGTACAACTTCATCAATTTGCACTCCAAATGATTAGTCATAGTATAATGCTTCTAACTAATAATAATGAAAGTGAGTTTTTTGTTTTTTTTCTTTCCTTGTTTATTGTTTTGAGACAATTTCTCACTGTGTTGTTCTGCTTGACCTGAAACTGATCTAGCTAAGTAGACCTGATTGGTTTTGAACTCACAGAAAGGAACTTGCCTCCATCTCCTGTGTGCTAAGATAAAGACATATGCTACCATGTCTCTCTTGGTCTCATTTTTTTAAACTGAGATAAGTAAATTCTCTAGAGATTATAGAAGCATTAATATAGAAATCAATGTTTAGGGGCAATTTTTGTTATTTATTTCTATATTTCTAAATATGTTGCTTTTTCAAAAAAGTTATCTACTGCTACCTTCCTGTTGTGTTTAAGAAAATCAATATTCTTTCTTACCATCTCTTCAGCTATACACTTGTTTCTCACCCTTAATCTTTCTGCTATATATATGACACCATTTCAGTTATTCATTAGTCAGTGTTCATATCAGTATAACTTTATAGAGGTTCTTTAAAGGCATGCCATTTTTCATGGTCAATCTCAATTTTCAACTTGATTGAATTTATATCAGCAAGAAGATAGATTTTAGGGTATGTCTATAAGGACACTGAGGTGAGAAAATACATCCTGAATGTAGGTAGTACTGGACTCTATAAAAGAAAGAAAGTGAACAAATGCCGATATTCATCTCTCACTCTTAATGAATATGGACACAGTGTGATCGACTCTTCCTGCATAAGTTAGAGTTGATCTCACTACCTTACATCCCCCACTGTGATGGACTGTACTCTAAAACATGGGCCAAAATAGACCCTTCCTTTTGTAAGCTTCTTTTGTCAAGTATGTTGTGATAGCTATGAAAAAAGTAACTAATACTGAAAATCGGTACTGAGAGTAGAGATTACAGAAGCATTTTTGCTTTCTATAGCATTCTGAAGCATTCTACATTATAGAAGACTGTAGAAGAGCTTGACACCACAGCCTAGAAAAGTGTTAGAAAAGTTGATACTGTAAGAAGTTTAAACCCCAATAAGCCTAGTTAAAAAACACATAATCAAGTTATTATAATTATAAGCTGTGTGCCTAGATTGGGAAGATCTAATACTATACTAACTTATTCCCCAGCTATAAGACCCTTTGTTATTTGTGTTTTCTTTTGGCTACTGGGTTTGCTCCATCTTGGCTTCCTCCTCCTCTTCTTCCATCCTTTCTCCTTTCCTTCTCATTCTTCTTTACCTCACCACTGTCCAATCACAGGCTCTATCCTTTATTGACCAGTTAGAATAGGGAGAAGGTTCACATGAGATCACCTGAATACACGATCAATTGCTCATCAGGGACAATTCCTCTTGAGAAAGCAGAATTAACATCAGAACACAAACAGCATTAGGGTAAAACACAACATTTCACCTTTTTGTCCATTAAAAAGGCTTTTTTTCCCTGAAATATGCAATGAGCATAGTCACAACAGTTATATCAACTATAAGGTATGACATTCACTAATAATTCTAGTCCATCAATATAACAATTTAGATATATTACTCTAATATCTATCCTAACTTAAAGAGTCTACAATTCTACATCTGAATTATGATTTGATTTTTAACTTGTATTATCATCTCGAAAACATACTTTCAAATCTAGATCATCTTCCTTAGTGCTAAACAACTTAAGTTTGATGATAAAACTAAAACTAGTCTTCAACCAGGTCAGAAATCCAAGAACAAGTTAAATAAATTACCTGAATATACAAGAAGCATAAAAACACAGCTTTCAAAACTTAACCAATTTGTAGAGACAGCTGACTATCTGAACAGTCCCCAAATTCTGGCCCAGAACCATCTGACAGACCTTATATAAAGCAGGAATTGTAAAGGACTAGCTTACTCTGTATTGGCAGAACTAAGCTGTTGACTATCCTGCATCTCGTGTCCTATTTTCCCACAATATTTTTTGTCTGTACATGAAT
>JADRCD010079139.1:0-26206 GCA_019843815.1 Montemys delectorum | reverse complement strand
TCATGATAAATTTCCTAATCCCATTTTATCTTGACTATCCCAAGTAATAAGGTCATTATCAGATATTGGATGAGGATCTCCTTCTAAATATTTTCCTAGGCCTTTCCTCAGAGTAAATCCCTGTTTGTGGAGCATTTGTTGGACAGGTTGGATATGAATTACAGCTCCCATATCATGTAATATATCCCACTCCTATAAATTTACAAGAATATAGTCTAAAACAAAGGGTCTAAAAAGCCCTACATGACTGACCCTCATCATCTTCCCATCTTAAGAGTTTGAGGTTGAAATCCAGTGAAGTCATTATCCCTACACCTTGTAATTCTGTGAGTGACCTTTCCAATATCCATGATTTATGCCAACAGGATTTGGTAATCACCAATGTGTCTGCCCTGGTATCCAACAATCCAACAAACATTTTTCCTTCCACTTCTAGTGTTAAAGTAGGCTGTCTTTCCAAGGTAGACACCCAGAAAGCATGGCTACCTATGGATCCAAATCCTCCTTTCCCTCTTTCAGATTTAAGACTGGGATTATTGGTAGGAAGCATGAATAATAAAATCAATTGAGCTATTCTACCCCACTGAGGAATAATAGGGACTCTGCATTCTGCACTAACCATGATTTTAAGTTCTCTAAAATAATCAGCATCTATGACCACAGGTAAAATTCTTATGCCCCTCATTAAGGCACTGCTGCTTCCTAATATGAGGCCAATGCATCCTTTATGGAGGGGCCCATAAAAATCCATGTAGGGCTTGGTCCCATTTGTGGACTCAGCACTGTTTGAGGGGAGGTGCAGAGGTCCAGTCCTGCACTTCTTGGGGTGCCTTGGACAAGGTCTTGGATATGAAAGAATTTCCTATGGGACAAACTGGATAAGGCTAGTCACAGGGTTATCTATGATTCCATACACCCTGGCTTGAGGGGTATGGAGCAGACCCTATGCCCCGTTTCCTGACTGTGGGAGAGGATTCCCTTCAACATCAGCCCTTGAACAGCATTCACTTCCCCAATGATGACACTTATGGCAACATAGGCATAATTCTGGAGTATGGGCCCCACTCTGTGGTCTCTCCTTAGGGTGATTCCTATTGGAGTGTCCCAGTTGTCCACATCTAAAATATGACTTTGGTTGGGCTCCCTCCCAGTTAGAACCTCTATGGGAAGGCAGTAACCTGTCCCATAACATAGTTTCTATCTATTTCCTTAAACATCCTAATATAATCATTCAAACTTTTAGCCTTATGAGTTCTTATAGTATCTTTACAGTACTTATTGGCATTTTCAAAACCTAATTGTTTGACTATAGGCATGGCAGTATCTGCATCCCCAAATATTCTGATAGCTTACTGTATAAGCCTATCTACAAATTCTTGGAATGGTTCAGAGGGACCTTGTAAAACCTTAGATAGCTACTCTACAGCAGCTTTATTACAAGATGATTTCCAAGCATGGATAGCTGCTGCTGCAATCTATGCATACACAGCAGGATCATACACAATCTGTGTGGCCAGGATAGCATATTGTCAGGTGCCTGAATGTATGTCTAAAATACTATGTGGAAATCCACCAGCAGCATTTCTTTGGGCTGTCTGAGCATATTGTGCTTGATATTCTCCCCTTCATTTAATATAGTCTCCTCCAGATAACACTGCTCTGCATAACTGTTGCCAATCAGAGGGAGTACAATTTAAAATTGCAAATGATCCAAAATAGCACTAGTGAAGGGAACATGAGGCCCATAAGCAGTGACTGTCTCCTTTAGTTGTTTTATGCCTTTAAAATTAAGGGGTGTATGCTCCCTTACCAACTGTCCTTGGGGGTTCTGAGTCTCAATTACAGGATATACTACTCTCCTAGAAACATTCTCCAAAGGAGCTGAAGCCAATTTTTCTAATAAGGGATATAAGGGATTAGTCTCAGGAAGTCTTTCTTTTCCCTTCACCTTATACTCTTTAATCTTCTTAGATAATTCCTCTATTTCCTTCTCTAATCTCCTTTCCTCATCTGGGGAGGAGGATTTGTTTAAAGAGTCCTCAGATACCTGTAAAGACTTCATAGAACAAACATCTTCTGCTGTTTCAAAAGTTTGATTAAATCAGCAGGACCAGGCACACAGGAACTCTGCCAGCCCAGTGACTCAGGTTCCTTCCGGTCTGTCTGGGCTGGTGTCCAGAGCAGATGTTGGGTACAAACTCAGCAGCCAGTACCACAACACCCAGAGGGAGCTCCACTCCCAGGTGCTCTGACACACCCAGGATCAGAGGTGAGGAGAAACCAACATCTGTCCCAACACTGGAAGTAACCTGGACCAGCAGGATCAGACACACAGGAATTCTGCCAGCCCAGTGACTCAGGTTCCTTCCAGTCTGTCTGGGTTGGTGTCCTGAGCAGACCTTGGGCACAAGCTCCACATCCAGTCCTACAACACACAGAGGAAGCTCCATTCCCAGGTGCTCTAACAAGCCCAGGATCACAGGATCACAGAATCACAGGATCACAGAGACAACTTGACTCTGAGGAGTTCTGACACAACCAGGATCACAGGAAGGAGAGGCTCCAGTCAGATTTAGCAAGGGCAGGAAGCACAAGAGATAACCAGATGGCAGGGGGCAAGCATAAGAAAATAAACAACACAAACCAAAGTCACTTGGCATCATCAGAACCCAATTCTCCCACCATAGCAAGTCCTGGACACACCATTACACCAGAAAAGCAAGATTCAGACATAAAATCACTTCCCATGGTGATGATACAGGACTTTAAGAAAGACATAAATAGCACCCTCAAAGAAATACAAGAGAACACATGTAAACAGCTAGAAGCCCTTCAAGAGAAAACACAAAAATCCCTTAAAGAACTACAGGAAAACCCAATCAAACAGGTGAAAGAAATGAGCAAATCCATCCAGAATCTAAAAATGGAAATAGAAACAATAAAGAAAACAGAAAGAGAGACAACCCTGGCCATACAAAACCTAGGAAAGAAATCAGGAGTCATAGATGCAAGCATCACCAACAGAATACAAGAGATAAAAGAGAGAATCTCAGGGGCAGAAGACACCATAGAAACATTGACACAACAGTCAAAGAAAATGCAAAAAGCAAAAAGCTCCTAACCCAAAACATCCAGGAAATTAGGACGCAATGAGAAGACCAAACTTAAGGATAATAGGTATAGAAGAGAGTGAAGATTCCCAATGTAATGGGCCAGTAAATATCTTCAAAAAAAATTATAGAAGAAAACTTCCCTAACCTAAAGAAAGAGATGCCCATGAATATACAAGAAGCCTACAGAACTCCAAATAGACTGGACCAGAAAAGAAATTCCTCCTGACACATAATAATAAAAACATCAAATGCACTAAACAAAGAAAGAATTTTAAAAGCAGTAAGGTAAAAAGGTCAAGTAAAATATAAAGGCAGGCCTATCAGAATTACGCCAGACTTCTCACCAGAGACGATGAAAGCTAGAAGATCCTGGGCAGATGTCATACAGATCCTACAAGAACACAGATGTCAGCCCCAGCTACTATACCCAGCAAAACTCTCAATTACCATAGATGGAGTAAACAAGGTATTCCATGACAAAACAAAATTTACACAATATCTTTCCATAAATCCAGCCCTACAAAGGATAATAGATGGAAAACATCAACATAACAAGCAAAACTACACCCCAGAAGAAGCAAGAAGGTAATCTTTCAACAAATCCACACAAACCCAATTCCACCTCTTACAACAAAAACAACAGGAAGTGACAATTACTTTTTCTTGGTATATTAATATGAAAATTAATATTACCCACATATCCTAATCGTTTGAAATACAATAATATGAGGAATTAGAAACTTGTTGTCATCCAATGGCCTCTCTAATTTGGTAACTAGAGAAATAGGTCCAATATTGTACAATCTATATACACTTTCAGCTTGTTTGTTTGTGACAGTGTCTGGCTGTGTACAACATAATGGTCTTGAAACTTTGTTTCTCCTATCCCAGCCTCTCTATTACTAGTATTGTTTATTTCATGTCTTTACACTATACTATGGTTTTCAGAATAGCTTATATATTTCAAAAGTATTTATATACCCAAAAGACATAGACAGTTAACTAGGAAAGTTGCTTGTAAGAGAACAAGAAAGAGTGAGACTGAATGCTTTGCTTGACATTTGTAACTCTTGTATCAAGTTTGAAGAAAAGGTCTTTATAAGTTACTCTTTCTCTGAGATGAATGAGTCTCCAAATTATCACAGCTAATGAACCAAATTCTTACCCTCACCCAATGTCTGTGCCATCTTCCAAGCAGAACCATTGTTCATTGAAATAGTTGGTGAATGACTTTATGGATAGACCATCTTAATACCTATACCATTTATTAAATGAATGTAACCTGTTCTCTGTGGCCTGAGAATAAAGTCACTCACTCAAGTCAAATAGCTTTGACCATAGCAGGAAGTCTGTATCCAAAAATCAAGCCTACAATTCATTTCTTGGTGTAGCAGAACTATCAACTCTCAGATTAGCTTCTATGGAGGTAAAATCGTTTGGTTGATATGAGGGTCATTGAAGTACAGACTTATTACAATGAAATCCACTGTCTAAAAATTGTTCTTATTTTGGGCTTATACCACAGAAAGAGCCAAGATTTTAAACTCTACTAAATACAAAACAAACAAACAAACAAAAAGACTTTATATATTTATGTTCATTTAAGAAAATACTAGTAGTGATGTATTATTTTGAAGTATACAGTTAATATGTTTGGAGTTATTTAAAATTTATATTGAGAAAAATGTATTTTCACTATTGCTGTAGATGAGCATCTACCTAAGACTGCTAAACTGATTGTTGATTTATATCAAACAACTTTAATATTTTTATTGTTGTAATATTTTATAAATTTTAAGGAATATGGCAAAAAAGATATTGTAGGTATTGAAGGAGGTTCTCTGGGAGGAGTAGGGGTACAAAAGGGAAACAAGAATGTGATTTAATTCTATTTACTTAAAATATGTTTTTAAATGTTAACAAATTCAGATAAATTGAAATCATGTAACTTTTCTCATCATAGTGCAATAAAAGTTTAAAAAAAGTTTGATTAATTTCAACCATCTGTTTATTCACCTTCACATTTTCATTTAATAAAAAATCCTTCACTACACTCCACAAAGAAAGTGTTGCTATGGGGAACGTCTCAGGACCCTCCTGTTGAAGCCTTTTTTTTCAAATCAGTTTTAACCTGTTCCCAATTGGAAATATTTTCTAAGGTTTTAATAAATTCTTTTGCTGTTTTTTTCTTAATACCAATTCCTTGCTGTTTTAATAAATTCATCAGCTGGTCTACAAGCTATAGACTTGAGCTAGTGGTGCCCATCTTCAATACACCCCATGCTCCTTACCTGCTGGCTAACATTCTGGGGCGATCCTTCAGGGACTCCTTTCTTTCCCAATCTTGGTGTAACCTCCACTTGAAGGCACCCAAGTCATCAAAATTAAGAAGAAATGGGCAAAGGCCTGAGGATTTGAAAGAAAACACAGACATTGTTCATTCGTGAGGAGAGAGTACCATATGACTTATGAACTAAGCTCCAGTATATATACCCCTGCCGAAAGGCATGGAAAAAACCAGAAGCACGGTGGAAAAGCACCCTGTTTATAAGTTCATTGTTTTCCTGAGTTCCTTTCTTTCATGAGTTTCTTGTTTTTCTGAGTTTCTTCTTTTCATGAGCTGACCTGGAAATGACTCAGGGCTAATACAGTGTGAGTTAACAGAGTGACTTATCTTAGAGCGGGTGCTCTAACCCTACTATAGCTCAAAGCACACATTGTTTCTCACACAATAATAGTGGGAGACCTCACCATTCTACTCTCATAAATGGAGAGGTAATAGAAACACTAACTAAACAAAGATACAGTGAAACTAATAGAAGATATGGATCAAAAGGATTTAACAGGTATCTATGGAACATTTCAACTTAAATCAAAAGAATATTCCTTCTTCTTAGCACCTCATGGTACTCTGTCCCAAATTGACAATACAATCTGCCACAAAACAGATCTCAACACATATAAGGAGATTGAAATAATCCCATGCCTCCTACCAGATCACTACAGATTAAGGCTAATCTTTAATAGGAACAAGAACAACAAAAAGCCCATATACACAAGGAAGCTGAACAACGCTATACTCAGTGATAACTTGGTCAATGAAGAAATAAAAAAAGAGATTGAAGACTTTTTAGAATTTAATGAAAATATAGGTACAACATACCCAAATTGTGGGACATAAAGAAAGCAGTGCTAAGAGAAAAACTCATAGCTCTGAGTGCCTCCAAAAAGAAAGTGGAGAGAGCATATACTAGCAACTTGACAGCCCACATGAAAGGTCTAGAACAAAAAGAAGCAAATACATCTAAGAGGAGTAGAGGGCAGGAAATAGTTAAACTCAGGGTTGAAATCAACCAAGTAGAAACAAAAAGAACTATACAAAGAATAAACAAAACAAGTAACTGGTTATTTGAGAAAATCAACAAGATAGATAAACCCAAGATAGATAAGCTAGACTAAGCAGATACTAACAAAGATAGTATCCAAATTAATGAAATTGGAAAACAAAAGAGAACTATAACAAGAGAAATGAAGGAAATTCAAAAATTTCATCAGATCCTACTATAAAAGCCTATACTCAACACAACTAAAAAATCTGGTTGAGATGTACAATTTTAGAGACAGATACCAATTACCAAAGTTAAAGCAGGAACAGATAAACCATCTAAACAGTCTTATAACCCCTAAAGAGATAGAAGTAGTCATTAAAATTCCCCCAACCTTCCCCCCAAAAAACAAAACAAACAAACAAAAAACAAACCCAGGACCAGATGGGTTTAGTGCAGAATTCTATCAGACCTTCAAAGAAGAACTAATACCAACACTCTTCAATCAATTCCACAAAATAGAAACAGAAGTAACACTACCCAATACAATTTATGAAGCCACAATTACCCTTATACCAAAACCTCACAAAGACCCAACAAAGAAAGAGACATTTTGACCAATTTCCCTTATGAATATAGATGCAAAAATAATCAATAAAATTCTCAAAAACCGAATCCAAGAACATATCAAGACAGTCACCCATAATGATCAAGTAGTTTTCATCCCAGAGGTGCATCCCTGAGTTTGGGATGAGCAGAAACCCTCTTTTCCTAAACATTCTCCTGTTGTCATCCATTTATGGGACTCTACCAGGTACATCATCCAAGCTCAATACCCTCTCTCTCCAGAGCCTCAGGGGACTTAAGACTATCATTTCTAACCTCTTACGGAAAAAGTTCTTTGTCCCACCTCTTCCCCCTTTAACATCCCTATACTAGCAGTTAAGAAAATTAATGAAAACTATTGGCTGGTTCAATACCTCAGATGCATTAATTCTGCAGTAGTCCCCTCCATCCCATTGTGGGTAACCTGTATACACTTCTTTCCACTATCCCCTTGGGGACTTCTCATTTCTCAGTCCTAGATCTCAAGGATGCATTCTTCTCTAACTTTCTTGACACCTAGTCACAGACCTTATTTGCCTTTTTCTGGGCAGATCCTAACACCTACTTTTCTACTCAACTTACCTGGACTGTTCTACCTCATAGATTCTGAAACAGTCCAAACCTATTTGGCCAGGCCCTGGCTTCTGACTTATTCTATTTATCTCTCCCTAAATCTAAGATTGTTCATTATGTAGAGGATGTCCTTCTCTGTAGCCCCTCTCTTGAGATTAGCCAAGCTGACACCTCTGCTCCTCTAAATTTCCTTTCCAGCTGAGGCTACAAAAGGCTTCTGAAGTCCAACTGTCCACTTCTCAGGTCACCTATTTGGGATTACCCTAATCCATGAGACTATTACCTTAGATGGAAAGAATCTGATTCAGTCTCTGACTGTTCCTTCTACAAAGGAAGAGATTGTATCATTCCAAGGAAAGGCTAGCTTTTTACTTTCCTCAGTTCCTTCTTTTTCCCTCATTTCTCATCCCGTATATGAAGCAGCATTAGGCCCCTCCCATGAACCTCTCCTCAAACCTGTTACCGAGTCCTTTCAGAGGCTCTAACAGGCTCTCCTTCAGGCCCTACCCTTATATCTCCCTGACCTGACTTGTCCTTTTTCTCTCTATGTAACTGAAAAGGATGGATTTTCTCTTGGAGTCTTAGGTCACCAACTGAGACCTTCTTTTGCACCTGTAGCATCCTTGTCAAAGAAACTAGATCTAACCATCCATGGATGGGCACTTTGTATTTGTACCTTAGCAGCCACTGAACTCCTTATTTAAGAGTCAAAAAAAACTAAACTTGGGGTTGCCTATAACGGTCCTCTCTTCTCATAACCTGTCACAGCTCCTAACTTACAAAGGCTTACAGACTCTACCTCTCTCCAAAGTTCTATCTCTTCAGTAGCACTAATAGAAGAGTCCATATTCCCCTTCCAATCAGGCCCAGCTCTTAATATTTCCAATCTTCTTCCTTGAACTAAGACTAACCACTTCCTATCTTATTCCTGCATTGAAATGTTAGAGGAACTATTACCTCATTCTTCACATATACAGGAGGGCACACTGCCTCGAGCCATTTATATATGGTATACAAATATACCCCTTTCTATATGAAGGTGTCAGAAATGCTGGCTATGCCATAGTGTCAGACACCGAGGTGGTGGAGGCACAGGCCCTTCCTGCTCATACCAATAATCAACATGCTAAACTAATAGCCCTTACCTGTGCCTTTCTACTGGCACAGGGATAATCTCTCAACATCTACTCAGATTCCAAATATGCTTTCCATATCCTCCTGTCCCAAGCTGCTATCTGGAAGAAGCACAGTTACTTACCACAAAAGGAGGATCAGTAACTAATGCAAACCACATGCTAAAGGTCTCCAATCTCCCTACAACTATTAGGATTGTCCACTGCAGATCCACCAGACAGATGACTTTATTGTTTCTAAGGGAAACATCTGAGCCAATGAGATGATTAGAGCTGTGGCTGTTAGTAGCCTAGACTCATCTCTCCCTCCTCAGGACATCTTGACACTGCAACCCACATTCCTTCCTTTATCCCTGACATTTGCCAAACTCTGTCTTATCTTCATCAATCTTTCATCTTATAGCCAACCATTGTCTTCTTTTATCAAGAACCAACTACAGCCTATCACTAAGGACTTAAGCTTCTTAAAATCTATCACTGCTTCTTGAAAAATCTGTCAGATGTCAGACTCCAACTCCAGGTATCATAGCACCCCTTTCCCTACCCATCAGGCTAGAGATAACCTTACTGGAAATGACTGGCAACTTGACTTTACCCATATGCCCACTGTCAGACATGGTAAGTACCTCCTGGTCTTGGTGGATACCTTCTCAGGATGGGTGGAGGCATTTCTCACAACTAACAAAAGGGTTCAGATGGTCTCTGATTTCCTCTGAGAGATCATCCCCTGGTTTGGTGTCTTAGCCTCTCTCCAATCAGACAATGGTCCCGAATTTACTTCCAAAGTTTCTCAAATTCTATCTAAGACTCTAGACATCCCTTGCCATTTTCACATTCCCTACCACCCTCAATCATTAGATAAGGTAGAAAGAACTAACTGGTCTTTAAAAACCACTATTGCTAAGTTGTCACAGGAACTTCACCTTGATTAGGTAAATCTCCTATTTCTGGCTCTTTTCAGGTTACAATCTCTCTCCAAGTGACCTTTCCTCAGCTCACCCTTTGAACTCCTCATTCTCTTTTAATCATCAGTTTCCCCTCTCCCCCTTTTCTTCCCTTTCTTTATAATAACAAGAAGGGAGGTATGTTGGTATCAGGACAAAACCCATGACATCACATAGGAGGGACCCAAACATTTGTTGCCAAGGCAACAGCCACTATATTCCCAGAATCCACTTGGCTCCCCTTCCACCTTTACCTGTGATTATGTCATCATCCATATATAAAGAAATCTCCCCGGTCTTTCTTTCTCTCTTCCCCCCTTCTCTTTCTGCTGCCACCTTGATCCCCTCTCTCTCCCAATAAACTGCACATGGAACTATTTGGCTTGGTGTGATCCTTCTGAAGCAGTAGGACAGTCAAGATCATAACATGTACTCAAAAGATGCTCAACTCTTCCACAAGGACACTTGCTCCACTATTTTCATAGCAGCTTTTTTTTCATAATAGCCAGAAACATGAAAAAACCCATATGTCCCTCCACTGAAGAATGGAAACAGAAAACATGGTTCATTTAGAAAATGGAATATTTCTTAGCTTTGAAAAAGAAAGACACCATGAATTTTGAAGGCAAATGAACTAGAAAATATTCTTTGTAAAGTAACTCAGACTCAAGAGAGCATGCATGGTGTGAAATCACTTATAAGTACATTTTAGTCATAAACATAAAGTACAGGGCAATCATGTTATAATTCACAGACACAATGATGCTAAATTACAAGGGGGCTAAATGGAGAATGCTTGAATATTACTCAGAAAGTAAATGAAGTAGCCATTGGATGTATATGGATGGAGCAAACTGGATGGGTGAGGGAATGAGTACAGGAACTGCGGAGTATTATGTGTATGGAAAACTGTGGAGGGAGGGCTGGGCGAGTGAATGGAAATGGGTGGTAGGTGGATGGGAGTAGGGGAGGGTATCTCTATGACATGCCAGAGACCTGGGATGGGGAGGGTCCAGGGAGTATATGAGGGTCACTTTAGTTGAGACACTTAGCAGTAGGGTATATAGCACCTGAAGTGGTGACATCCTGTAGCAAGGCAGAATAAAGACACCAAAATACACACAAAATCTTCCATACAAAATTTGTCCTGCCTATCAGAAGTGCAGTGGAAATGATGGGCACACACTGAAGGAATGACTAACCAATTACTAGCCAAACTTGAGACTCATCCTCATGGGTACAAAATCATCTCTGACACTAGTAATGATACTTTCTCATGCTTGCAGAGAAGAGTCTAGCATAATTGTTCTCAGAGGCTCCAACCAGTATCTGTTTGAAACAGATGCAAAGACCCACAGGCAAACATAAGATAGAGCTGAATGAGTCTTGTGGAAGAGTTGGGGGAAGGATTTAGGGACCTAGAACAGATAGGGACTCCACAAGAAGACCAACAATGTCATCTAAGATGGACCTTTGGGAATTCGAGAGACTGAACCATCAACCTAGGCCTTTTCCTGTATATACAAATGTACAGCTTGTTCTTCATGCAGTTCCCCCTACAACTGAAGCAGGGGTTATCCCTGAGTTTGTTGCCTGACTGTAGTTCCCATTCTCCTAACTAGGCTGCTTGTATAGCCTTAGTTGAAGAGTATTTGCCTAGTGTGGCTATGACTTGGTGTGCCATGGTAGGTTGTAATAGAGTGGAGGCCTTTCTCTTGTTAGAGGAGAAGGGGAGAGGAGCTGTGCATGGAAGGTGGAGGTGGGATGGCATCCATATGTAAAAATTGAGTAAATAAATATGTTAATGGAGAAAAAAGTCCAATTTGCAGATGCGATTGTCATACCACATCAAAAATAGAAAGACCAAGAAGAAAAACAAGAACTTCATGAACTAAACATTTATTTGAAATGATATTCTATATAACAATGTTCTTACAACATTGAGTTTTTACAAATAATTTTTTCTCTTCTTTTCTTTGTGTCGCTTTCCAGCTAATATGCTATATGAAGGAAATCAAATTTAAAATACAAAATGAAGTGTGAATAGTTATGGATGATAATGAAGATCTTAAATATGTACAAATATGATATACTAAACTGGCAATTACTAGAATGGAGAAATTTGCTTTGTGACAGCTGACCAATTCAACTTTATAAGTGTGATGCTTAAGTTTATTATTCCAAAGAATTCTGCAATATTTTGGAACACTAAATCATGAATGGTTAGTTGAGCTGATATATTATTTTATTTATGTTTATAGAAGTTCATTTACATATTTTGAAAGATACTAGTAAAATGTTATATTTTTATGAATTATTCTAATTACAAATCAATTTTTCTGATTAAAATATATTTTAATACATATGAAGTTTCATATTTTTAAGTTTTGGAATATTTTCTTAGATTTTAATATAAAACATTTGTTTCAGTATATTACCTTCTCAAGTACTCTGACCATAGTCATTTTCAAATTCCTTTGTTTTCATTTCTCTCTGGGAAGTACATGTTTGTGTGTGTGTTTGTGTGTGTGTGTGTGTGATATTCATGTGTAGAATTGTAGAATTACTGAGTTACACATTCACATGAAGTTTTTCAAGCCAGGGTCTCTCACTGAAGTTGGAGCTTCCCCTTTAGCTCTTCTGGTTGGCCAGTGAGCTCTACTATTTTGCCTGTATCTCTCACCTTCTCTGGGTTATAGATATATTCTAGCATACTAGCTTTTGATTTAACTCAGACCCATGTGCATGACAAATACTTCATCAATAGTCATCTCCCTAACTCTCCTTAAGTTTACTTTTACCTAATCAATCCTCTCTCTGAGTGGCTTTGCCTTTTTCTTTATCTCATTTCTACTATTTTTGTTTTTTCACTGTCTTCGCTCCATGACTGTACTTAAATTTTCATTACAATATATTCCTTAACTCTTTGTTACTTCTATCTTACACCCATAAATTTCTTTTGGGCTGAGGTCCAGCCCCAGCAGGAGCTAGGTCCCATAGGGGTGATAAGGAATCTCTGAAGTAGGATTAAGTCAGGCACATGGTGGTGGTGGTGGGTGGTGGTGGGATGGTGTTGGTGGAATCTCTCCGCCTGACTAGGTGGCAGTTGAAGTGCCTCTTTATTTTTACAGAACTCAGTAGGCAGGGATACATTCATGTTTTTCCAAAGTATAGATAATATCATTTATATTTAATATGCCTTAATCAGCTCAATGACTGGACACTTCCAAAGCTCCACATTGCAAATGCCTCCCTTTGACTACTCCTAAGTTATATTCTACCTTTTTTAACCTAGACTAAGGGGTGTGTGAGTATGCTGGGTGTGCTATTCCCTGATCCTTACATGAGTGGTATGCTTCTCTTCCTGTGTACCTTATTCTCTTTTTGACATGGTGATTTTCATCTTTCTCCTCTGATCCTTGCCTGAGAATCCTAAAGTTCTTGCCTCTCTCTCTCTGCTCAGCCGTTGGATGCTGGCAATTTTATTTACTGTTCAAAGCCACCCTGAGTCCAGGACACTCAGAGACTTACAGGCAGATGTGAGGATTACCATTTAATTTTGGGAACCCAATTAACATGAGCAACTTTACACCCAATCCAGAACACCTAAATTTTAAGAATTTGTGGATTCAAAAACACTAGGCAGAAAGGAAATCTCCAAACCAGCCTGGGCAGATTCCCATTTCCTAAGTAGCATATTATTAAGTCTTAATGGTTAAAGTACAACTTTTCATTAGACCCAAGAAAAGCCTTTAGAGCAAAGCTGCTGCTGTTATTGTTAATTACCTGCCATAGTATTATGTCAATATTTTATATATTTATAGAATTTATTTATGTGTCTAATCTTGGTATTCTTTTTTCTTCTTGGTCATAGGACAACACAGTGGCCCTGTATTAGCTAACTTTTCTAATAAGGGGGAGGTCTTAATACTTTGTGCTTTTATAATTTATCAACACCATTCTTTGTCCAACACCATAAGAATCTGTGTATGACAGAGACAATGTAGATGGCCTTTAGTGGCAACATGTTCCACAGACATCAGTATAAACTCCATAAGCATTAGGTCTGGACTCTTGGTGGTAGCCTTGGCCCAGATATCACCTTAGCATCAGAACCACAATCCACATGTCTGTCTGTTTTCACTATCGTTATGTCTCAAGTTACACATCCCTCAAACTTCAATTTCTCTACCACCTCTCTACTGCATACTCTATATTTCCCATATCTCTTTCACTTATTCACTCATTGTAATGGCACCCACGGTGGGACAGGGTAGGGGTTTGGGTATCCTTCTGTCCACCATAGGTTATGGAGCTTGGGCCTGCACTTGCATTTCCTTCTTCCAGCTGTCCTGGGACTTTAGCGTCATAGAACATGTACTTTGGTGTATTTTTGTTTGCAAATAACTTATTAAACATTTTTACAATATTTGTTTTTCCTGATTCTGTCTTATTTTACTTAACACAATGACTCTACTTTTCATTTCGTTGTCTACAACATCATAATTTTATTACTTTTATAGCTAATATACTAGCGTATAAATACATCATATTTTCTTTATCCGTTCACTTGTTGCTATACATCTAGATAGCTCACATCTCCTGAATATTATGAGTAATGCAATGATGATCATGAATAGCAAAGTATTTCTGCACTACATTGACTTAGAATCCTTTGGGCACAACTATGAATAGTATAGATAAATAATGTTAGCTCTCATTTTAGTTTTTGAGATATATCCAAACTTAATTTTCATAGTGACTGCACATGTTCACATTATTGCCAGCAGTTTTTAAGGTTTTTTTTCTCTGTGTGTCATCACTAACATTCATTGTTCATTGTTTTCTTGATAAACATTTTGACTAGGACAAGGTAGAATATTAGAGCAGCATAAGTGATCCCCCAATTTGTGTGTGTGTGTGTGTGTGTGTGTGTGTGTGTGTGTGTGTGTGAATGAACAGGATTGGCATAGCTAATCTCCATATTTTCAATAGAAAGAGATAAAAGGCCAAGGTTAACAAAATTAGAGACAAAACAGAAGCATCGCAGAAGACATAATTAAATATATAAAATCCTGTATATTTTGTAAAATTGAATATTTACTAAATTAAAAAACATTAGAAGAAATAAGTAAATGTTTAGATTCATATTGCACACCAAAACGGAATCAATAAGATAAATATTTAGATGGGTTATAGTAACTAATTTGAAGCTGCAGTTAAAAAAAAATTATTCCAACTAAAAATAACACAGATGAAGTCACTGTGTATTTCCACCAGATCTTTCAAGAAATGCTCAGATTTTCCCAAGATACAAAAGAAGGAACACATCAAACTCTTATGAACTCAATATTACCCTGATAACAAAAACAGATAAAGAAACAACACAAAATGAAAATTATACAATATTTCCATTGATGAACAAAGGTGCAAAAATTCTCAATAAAATACAAATTGAAGTTAATAATATAGTACAAGATTTGTAAAAAAAAAACCAATTTAATAAAAAATTCATACCGTTAAAGATAAACTAAACCTTTGGTATAAGAGTATTGTCTAAAATATAATCAGAACTGAAATATTAAACAAGAAATCAAACAACCCAGCCAATAAATGAGGAGAATTAATTAACAGGAACAGTTCAAAAAGTAAAATGTAAAACGTCAATAAATATATGAAAATATCCATCTCCACTAGCTGAAAAAGAAATGTCACTTGAACCTATACTGAAATTTCATTAGCCCATTCAAAAGAACACTCATTAAGAAACAAAAAAACAAAGAACAGGAAAGAAATATACTAAATGACTGTTCGTGGGATCTTTGCAACTATGGAAATTAGCAATGAGATTTCTCTTAAAATGAAACATACTAATCAAATGACCTAGCTATTGTACTCCTGGGTATTCATTCAAAGACGCTAAATCAACACTCCACAGTATCTTGAAAGTTAATGTTTATTTTAGCATTACTAAAAATAGCTGATGAAACCAACCTGTTGTTGTTTCAGCAACAGAGAAATATATAAAGAATATTATAAATATGTATATACATATGATGTTATATGTATATACATATTTTATTATATATACAGATACATAAATGCTGGGGTCCAGCCCTGGTAGTGTCTTCTGTCTTGCTGGTTCTTCTTGAGGCAGCAGAGGGGGAAGAGCATTGGCAAAGAGTAAGATTTTGTCTTATAAGATATGGGGGTAAGACTTTGTTTTATTATGTTACACAGCACTCATCTACTTCAGTTGTGTCTTCATGACAGGTCTAATAAAACCTGTTCATAGACCTGAGGCGCACACTTCACAGTCTCCTGTAGTGACCAGTTTTTGACATCTCCTAACTCAGATGTGTTCCAGATTGGTCTCTGCTAAAGTCTGTGGAGAGATCTGCATGCTTTCTTTATTCAGGCATAAAGGTGCCCAAAGAAATATTTCCAAATATTGCCAAACTCAATTGAACCATGTTTCCCGGCCCCCACAATGTTCCAACTAATCCTAATCAGAGCTGAGCTGATTCTCTGCCTGGAATTTCTCAAGGATGTTTCCTATTCAGACAGATTGTCTCCAGAGAGGGAAAAAGAAAAGGCATTAAAGTTTACTGACAACAAATGGTAAACTATTTCACATATTAGAGAGAAGTTGATTGGCTCCCCTAGCAAACAGAGAGTCTTTCACAAATGCGCCCAGGAATCACTCCCAGGGCTAAAGTAATGTATTATTCATGAGAGGTTAGCAAGAATGAGAACCCCTGGTGCATACTTCTGACAAGCCAGAAGAATTACATAGTTGGGTGTTTGCTTAGGGCTCCTAAGGTAGCCCAGTGGGGAAGAGTACTTCTGAAGGAATCATTTACACCTGGCTGTTTGATCTACTGTCTTTGATGTGACTCCTACCTGCCTACTTGATCTCTAACATTCATCCTGTTTCTGTATACTATATAAGCCCGATTCTTACATTCAGATACCACACTTCTTTGTGTCGTTGTCATGTACCTAATTCCTTGCCCACCTGGCCAGAACTTTCATCAACCCATGGAATAAGGGGTCCCTGGACAAAACCCAGTCTGTGGCATTATGAGATATTTAGGGTTACTGTACAATAAAGAAAAGCTCCCAGGGACCCAACCACCAATCAAGGACTATACAGGGTGGGACAGAATGTTCTGGCAGCATGTGTATAGTACAGGATTGCAAATTCGATCATCAATAGGAGGAAAGAACCTTGGCCTTGTGAAGGTTTTGTGTCCCAGTGTAGGGGAATGCCAGGGCCAATAAGTGGGAGAGGGTGGGGTGGCAGGCATGGGGAAGGGGGAAGCAACAGGAGTTTGTTCTTGTTGTTTTTGTTTGTTTGTTTGTTTTTAGAGGGGAAACTGGGAAAGGAGAAATTTACATGTAAATAAAGAAAATATCTAATTAAAAGAAAAGAAAAGAAAAGTTTGTTAGCTCTTTGCCAGCAGGTCCAGGTGAGTGGAGAGAACCCAGCCCAGCTGGGTTTGATTGGGGCTAAGCAGGGTGGTTAGTGTTAATGGCCAAAAGAAACACACCTGACCAGCAGTCTTGTCAAAGCAGGAACTCACTTTATTAAAGTAGGCACTTGCTTATACAGAGAAGGTAAGTAGGTAGGGATAGGAGTATGGAATGGAATGATGTATGGGATGATGTGAGATGATGAGGGTTGTGAGTGACCTCACAGAGCCTGTAAAAAAATTGATAAATCAGCGGTAGCTAGGCAGTGGCAGTATCATTCAGGTTGGTAGGTCATGCTGAGTCTTTCTCAAGCTAATGATAGGTCTCGAAAACTGAGCCAGGCTTGGGTTTGTTTGCAAGGCCCAAACCGAGGACAAGTAGGGCCCAACATCACCCTCTTTTGTTTTTGTAATGAGTAGGTTACATGGCTCCTGTCTTAGGTTATCCCCCATCTGGGGATCTTACCTGTCTCTGGATACCATGTCTCACACAGGCTCAAATTTTGGCTCCAAGACCTGTCTTAGGATGTTTCAGCACGTCTGAGATCTTACCTGTCATTGGTCAAGTGGAGAGCTGGGGAGGGTCACTCATATTCTGAGGGCCAATCGTATGTTGATCTTGGCTCTCAGGACTCAAGCCTTTGATAATGTATTGCAACCTGATGGAGCCTTATTGCCTCTAGGCATTGTTGAACAAATTTTTTGAGCTTGTTAAGCACAACAGCTCTACTGTCAGGAGGAGAAGTGGGAGGAGGGTGTTTGCAGATCATCATCATTAACATCAACAGGGGAATCTTCATTCTCTTTTCTTGATAAATCTGGGTAGGAAGCAGAAGGAGGGCTCTCAGGGTTGGGAATTTCCTTGGAGTGATTATTATAATCACTCCCCTCTTGGGAGCAAGTATTTTATGTCTCTGCTGAGTATCCAGATTTGTCTCTTTTCTTTTGGGGGCAATATACAGCCAAACCCTCTTCAGGATGTCAAGAGTGGTTCTGTTCCTCTCCAAGCTCCAGTCAGTGGTTCTCTCCACCTAACCCAAATGGAACAGTAGGAAAATGATGAAGACCAATGTTGTTGAAATGGGAGCAGATGTGGATTTTCTTTAGAAAAATTTAAAATATTTAAGGTAAATAAGTAGTGCCTTTTTCAATTGATCATGTCAGGGGAGAGACTTCCACTTTTGTTTTTGCAATTGAATATTAAGGATTTGATTATACCATTCTACAATGGCTTGTCTCCTGGGATTATATGGAATTCCTGTTGAGTGGGTCATTTTCCACATCACTAAAAGCCCTAAAAAGGTTTGACTATTAAAGCAGGGGTCATTATCAGTTTTTATCTGATCAGGCAATCCAAGAATAGCAAAGCATTGGAGTATATAACTTACGGCATGTTTGGCTTTTTCTTCAGTATGTGTAGAACCTACAGGCATGGGAAAAGGTATCAACAAACACAAAAACATATTTAACCATTACAAAAGGAGAGAATAATGAGTAACATTTATCTTTCATAAGTAGTTGGATCAAACTCCACTGGGGTTTCTCCCCAAAGCCTGGAGCAGGAAAGGTTGGCAGGACTTGCACATATAGATTATCATTTTAAGATCTTTGACTGGTATACGGGGGAACCTACAATGGAGGCCCTTCCAGGTAGTATGGGTCAAGAGGAGAAAGCAAATGGAATCTAAGACAGTGTGACATTGGAATCCAGATGCCACCTGTCAGTCAGGCTGTTTCTCTTTGACAAAAAGCCTGGAAGATTTTGATGACCTCTGAGGTGTTTAAAATAAATGAGATTTTGTCTTTGTCTAAGAAGGGTACATGCTTGAATCATCAAAGAAGTTATGAGGTTGGAAGCTAGCCTAATATGGGCTTCAGACAAACTGGGCAATGAGTTAACCACAAAGAAACTATCAGAAAACAAATTAAATACATCAGGGATGGAATCCAACAACATTATGACATCAAAGAGCTCCTTAAATTGGGCTGACCCCTCTATCTCATACACCCTAGGTTTGTCATTTTCCCCAAAAGGGAAATAGAAGACCACTGATGATCCTAGGCACCCACCATCAGTAAAGACTGTGGGACAATTAGGATCAGGCTTAGATAAGAAGAGTCTGGGGGGCATCTACTCCAACCTGGAAAGCTTATCCATCTATAGGGACCAAAGTGACAATCAATCTTACCAAGGAAGCCTTCGAGGGCAGGGCCAGGGTATTATGTTTGTAATTTCTTTGTAGCCAGGTAAAATCAGCCATCCTTAGGGGAGTAACAACAGATTGAGGATTGGTTCCAAAAAATTGAACCAAGACATCTTTTCCCTTGATGATACAACCAGCAATCTGACTGGTCCTGGAATAAACCTGGGGAGCCCTGCCAACAGAAAGGTGGATCCAATGTATAGGCTTCCCCTTTTGGCCAAGTAGAGCATTGTACCATGTTTCCCCTGGAAAAACGTAAAGTGTGAGGGGCAGCAGTGTTTCATATCTCTTAAGGGTGGCAGAATCCATGGCATACCAAATCTTACTTAAAATGTCGATGGCAAGGTGTCAGGGTGATAGAGGTGGAGAGATCACCTCCTTTAAGTAAATCAAACAAGGCTGTCAGCTCCTCAGTAGATATGGGGATCCAGTTTCTCGCTCAATTAATTTCTCCCAGCAATTTTTGGAGTTAGAGGAGAGTATATGTATCCTGCATCTTAAGCTGGGGCTTAATGGGGGAAACAGCATTTCAGGATAATGTAGAGCCTAAGATCTGGAATGGAGGGATCTTTTGGGGCTTTTCAGGTGTAATCAGAAAATTATTATCTTGGAATATGGAGAGGTATCTATCAGTGAGCTCTTGAAGCCCAGGAAGGCTGGGACAGCCCAAAATAATATCATCCATATTGATGTAAGAATGATATTTGAGTCAACAATTAAAGAGGAAAAATAAATAGCATATAATACTGACAAATGGGAGGGCTATTGGCCATGTCTTGGGGCAAAACAGTCTATTTATATCTCAAATCAGAATGCTTCAGTGAGCCCACATCGTTGGTGCCATCTCCATACATAAAGGTCATATAATCCAGCTCTTTTAGGCTAGTGATGACAAATTTCTTGGTTTGGGGGCCACACAGGCAAACACTTGCATATGAAGGATGAGACAGAGCAGCTTCTCGGGGTCCAGAGCCTGCAGGTGAGCCAAGCCATCACCTGTGAGGCATAGCTTGAGCTCTACACTCAGTGCCTTAGGGTAGCCCAGGGTCAGAGGCAGTATGATGCTGCCACCGAAAGGCTACCCTTTCTCTGAGGGTGGTTGTAAGATGAGCAAATGGGCCTTGTCAATGAAATACAGCTCCTGAGCTACATGGCATGCAGTGAGGAGGTTGTCTCCTGTGATTGTGATCACCCTGTGGGATGCATTCTGGATCTCTCGGATCAGAGCCCTTGAGTCAGCTTTGAGCTAACTGGAGAGGACAACGAAGTGCACAAACTTGAGGCTGCACTCTTGGTGCCTCCCGTTTGACCTACAAGGCCAGCTGATGCGTGAGATGCCCTAGGTCCTTGTATCCCAGAGCCAGGACATGAGTTCCTTCCCAAGAGATCTCAGTGTGGATGTGGTGGTACTGGGAAAAGAGAGTGCAGGGCTTCAGAGGGCCCCCTTCACAAAGGTTACTTTGTTGAGATCATACTCCTGGGTACAGGTGAGCATACAGTGCAAGTGCACAGAGCAATGCCCGGGACAGTGAGTGCGTGGACACAGCAGATGGTGGTGAGTGCCAGCAGTCCAGCCTCAGGTATCTGGGTCCAGCTGTTGCCCTATCCCCAGCAAAGGCTGGCAGCTGTGTCCAGCCAGGCTGAGTACAGCAGCCCAGCAAACAGAGGCACAGTGAGGCACTGCAGAATCTCCAGCCCCTAGTATGGCCACATGGCAGCTACCAGTTAGTCATTGCTCCCTATGAGCTCTGGCTCCTCAGCTAGGCCTGGCTGCAGTCTATGCACAGGCTGAGGAGACCTGCTGTCCCAGGCTTTGCCAGGCCATACTTCACAAAGATAGCTTGTTACCCACTACCATCTTTCACTCCTTTCTGTTCCATGCTTCCCAAGGGTACAGGTCGGCCCATCTGTTGCCACCAGGGTAATAATAACAGGAAAGAGATTGGTGGCATATTCAGAGCTGAGTCTATCTTCTGCATAGAGTGGCAGTGCAGAGGGTGTGAAGAAGGGGTTAGTTAGTTGGGGGTCCCAGGGAGGATGGGTCTTGGTGTTGGTGGCCTATCAGATTACCAAGGGGTACTATCTAAGGAGAGGAATAAGGACTCAGAGGAGAACTTCCCCATAATATATAGGGGTACACTCACACACAGAATGGTTAGCCCTTCAGCATCCTTCCATCAGGAGGTGGAGGGGGGTCCTCACATGGGCACCTCATGAGTTAGTCAGCTCTTTACTGGCATGTCCAGGCAAGTGGAGAGAACCCGGTCAAGCCAGGTATGTCCCAGGCGACCACCCAAAGGAAAGACCCTGGGCTTGGAAAAGCAGGAACTCACTTTATTAAACTAGGCGCTTGCTTATATAGAAAAGGTAAGGAAGTGGGGATAGGGATTTGGGAGTGAGATGACATATAGGATGTCATGAGAAGATGAGGACTGCGGGGTGATCTCAAGGGGCCTATAAGAAATGGATACATCAGTGGTAGCTAGGCAGAGGCAGTCGCATTCAGGTTGGTAGGTCCTGCTGAGACATTATCAAGAGAATGACAGGTCTCTAGCCAGGCTTGGGTTTGTCCTGAAGGCCCAAACCAAGGCCAAGTAGGGCCCAACAAAAGTTTACTTATCTTTGTCTAAGTTACATTTCTACTGTAGTTGACCTGCCTTCTTTGTTCCTCTGACGCCAGAAACTTCAGTCTCTGGCACTTAGCAGCTCATCCTAAAAAAGCAGATTAAGTAAAGGATTAATTGCTAGAAACTTTTCCCTTTTGTCCAAATGCTTTTTACTAGTCAGGCTAGGGGCAAGTTTGGAGCAATAAACTTCTAATGAACCAGGAGAAGAGAATAACCCTCACCGAAGGAAACATTTTTTCATAAGCAAATATATGTAAAAAAATAAATTCATATACAGATTCTCGCATGTACATTTATTCATTTGTATTCAAACCAGTTGGCTTCCTCTAGCATACATTCTCATTCTCATGATTACGTACACACGTGCGCGCACACACACACACACACACACACACACACACACACACATCCATACTTATATATACATTTGGCGCAAAAGACCAAGCACCAGTGAAGAAAGAACTCATTAATTCTGGATGAAAAATGAGCTCCAATCTTCATGACATATATAAAGAACAAGTGTGTACCTTTTAATGCTAAATGAATTAAACTAGAGTTTGTAAGAAGAAAGCTTTGTTCCTTTAATAAGACTAAGTCTGCCTTGTTAGTAAGAAAAGATCTGGTCTGTCCTATGGTAAGGAAAAGCCTACCTGCTCCTTCTGCTCTCTCTGCAGCGTCTTTTGTTCCCTCTTCCCCTATGCATTCTGCATATTGCTTTCTTAGTGTTTATGTTACCTATAGTTCCTAAGTTATTCCACTGTGCATTCTCCTTCTCATCTTGCTCTCTCCTCCTGATCTGATGTCACAATAATATTTTTACCCTCAATGCCTTTTCTCCCAATGGTATGCCTATACTTCTAGGTTCCTCCTGAGTTCAGTTATGGTTGAAAACTGTTCTGCCTAAAACACTTCTCTTCAGCTCCATTCCCCTTCTTTTTGTCCTCAGCACTTATACATCTTTCAGAATGCATGATCACATGTTAAAAAGTTCATCACAAGGTCACACATAAAACAAAATAATAAATTGAAAGAGAAGTTTACATCAGAGGATGTTTACATGCATATTCATTAGAAGTAATTATCTGGCTAAATATTAATCTGTCAGAGCTCCACAGGATCATTGAAAATTAAAAACCATAACTAAGTTGTTAGTGAACTTTTATATAGGTAAACCTAGTAAGTATTTTACCTTCTGTCCAAGTACCTATAATAAATCATAGTTTCCTTTTTATGACCATTGGTTAATTGTTTTACAGTCTCATGGAATGTACTCTGAGTAGTAGAATTTGTTGTTACTATCTAGCAATAATTAATTGGCGATTGACAGAGTTCTCCTTGTATTTTTGACTATCAGAAAAGAACCTAATAGCAGTCGCACTATAAAGGAGCTCAATAAACACTGATATAATTTCTATTTTTCTACATAGAATCACTGTAAGACAGTACATGTTCATAGATCTGCAGAAATCTAATCAAAAGTGGTGAGTTAATACATAGTGATTGTTATATATGTTTAATAATAATAGGAAAAGCATATTAATAGCAGGAATCTTTCCTAAAATGATTTATTCCTAGGCCTTGCCTGTGGTGCTTTCTTGTAGATATTACCTAAAGTGAAGTCATTTCAGGGAGATCACCGGCTAGTTATTAGCTTGTTCTGTGGTGGCTCCTGATACATAAAACTGTGTGATTTTACACACACACACACACACACACACACACACACACATGTATATACATATACATATATATGTATACATATATACATCGTGGAGCTGTGGTATTGAAGTATCCATTGGTCTTGGGCTCCTTACTATTGCTTGATCTCTGCATTATGTCTAATATTTGTTTTTTTGCAATGGTCTCCATTTGATAGGGAGAACATTTACCTGTGGGCATAAACATAGGATCTGGAATTTGGTAAGGTATTATGCAGGTCTAGCAAAAAAACAAAAGCATATTATTTCTTAAGGTCTATGATCTCACTGGCCCTGAAAAGTTGGCTAGATTCTAGTGTCACATATCCTTTCACCCTATTGAGTGATACCTAAGTCCAAATACATAGCTCTTTGTTACCACTACCATGTGACTGACACTATTTTACCCTTAAGTATATTTTGATAGGTAGTTTCTTAATCTCTTTTTGATTTGTATAGAAGGCTTCTGACTTCACATATAAAATGCTATTTTTTTCATGGTTTGTCTTTAAAGTGAAGATGTCAGGGAACAAGTAGGCTTGTGCATGACTGTTCCTGATGGTTACATGATTTCTTTCTTTTTTTTCTTTTGCCAGACCCTAAAATACTTTTAGAGGTATTTTTCTCCCTCTTTTATAAACAGCAATAATTTAAAATCTACTGGTGATGAACTTCATTATCTTTTATATATTTTGTATCAGAGAAGTATCTGGTGTATTAATCCAGCAGAAATCCAATATTAACATCGACTCCCCAGAATATTTAAAATATAATACAGATGATCTACAGTAATTCACAGCAAGAGAATTAACTGGAAATAACAAATTACACTAGCACTGGACAGCTAAGTTAAAACCCAAGGTATTAGTGAAGCTCACAGTCTGTGTGTAGCAATATTTCATTTTTGCATTTATTATTTGGTTGGTTACTTTATTTACATTTCAAATGTTATCCTCCTTCCTGGTTTCTCCTCTACAAATGCACATCTCCCCTCCCCCTGCTTCTATGAGGGTGCACACCTACCCACTCACCTACTCCTGCCTTACTGCCTTAGCATCCCCTATGCTGGGGCAATGAGCCTCCACAGGAGCAAGAGCCTCCCCTCCCATTGATGACAGATAAGACAACGCTCTGCCACATACGCAGTTGAAGCCATAGGTCCCTCCATGTGTACTCTTTGGACTTTTGAGGTAGAAAGGTGGGGAAGGGAAAAAGAGAATAGGATTAGGTGTAGGAGGAGACAGGGGTGGATGGAAGATGTACAGAGAGTCAGAAAATCTAACAGAGGTGTATAGGAGTTGGGGATGGGGAACTGGAGGTAGCCACTAGAAAGTCCCAGATGCCAGGAGAGCAAGTGGCTCCCAGGATCCAACACAGATAACATTAGCTGAAATACCCAACAAAAGGGAAAGAGAACCTGTAGAGACCATATTCATAGATTAGGCCTGGCCCCTGGTTGAAGGATAGGGCCACACACCCATCTCAAAAATGTTAACCCAGAATTGCTCCTGTCTACATGAAAAGCAGGAACAAAGAGTAGAGCAGAGACTGAAAAAAGGCTATCCAGAGACAGTCCCACTTAAGGATCCATTCCATCTGAAAACACCAAACCCAGAGACTATTGCTGATGCCAAGAAGCACTTGCTGACAGGAGCCTGATATAGCTGTCCCCTGAGAGACTCTGCCAGAGCCTGACCAAAACATGTGTGGAGGCTTGCAGCCAACCATCAGACTGAGCACAGGGACTACAATGGAGGAGTTAGGGGTAAGGGCTGAAGGAGCTGAAGGAATTTGCAACCCCATAGGAAGAAGAACATTATCAACCAACCAGAAGCCCCAGAGTTTCTAGGGACTAAACCAGTGGGCAGCTTTGAAAAAAGTGAAAGGGTACATTTTAAAGGAACTCAGTGTTTCACAAAGGTTTGATAGTATCAAATAGTAAGTATACTATGTTCTCCCTGTTAGCATCACCTATAGATAGGCGGGACCACAGATTTGTTACTATGGGCAACTTCCCCCACCCCGCCCCCGTATTCCCAAAAATCCCTAGGGTTACCCAACTTCACCTGGGCAGTACATACGTCATCACTCATATAAAAAGGAGAAACCTTCCTCTCTCTTTCTCTTTTCCCTTTCTCTCTTTCCGCACGCGACCTTCTCCCACTCTCTCTCCCAATTAAACCTTCTTCACATGGTATTGTTTGGACCTGGTGTGTGGTGTTTAACGTGAATCACCTCTTTTAACTATCACTCCCTATATACAAGCACTGGTAATTAATTTTCACATATGAAGCAAGTTTAGTAAGAAATAACAATACAATTATTATAAAGATGATTACTATAATATATTACAATAAGAAAAATTAATCTATTTCTACTAAGGAAAGTCACTGTCTGTATTTGTTCTTCTGAGAAAAATTTGAAACCTGATTCTAGGCACTGTTTGCCACAATCTAAACAAATAAGTGTGTGTTTGTGTTTGTGTGTGTGTGTGTGTGTGTGTGTGTG